>JAHDVE020005923.1:0-18186 GCA_022606495.2 Halesus radiatus | reverse complement strand
ACTGACGTAGCTCAACGGTAGAGCATCTAACCGGACATTAGAAGGGTGCGGGTTCGAGTCTTGCCGGCGACATTTATCTTTGCTCGGAAGGTTTTTTCAATTTGGATGAGTGTTTTAGATTAATAATTATTGTTTATAAAAATAATAATTGTTACCCTTTGCGCTATGCACAAAAATCTTGTCTTAAGTTTTAAGAACTTTAGTTTATCAATTAATAAATATTTGACAAGTCAAAGCAATTTTCACCAACAAAATGTAGACATAATTTGTCTCGACGCCATCTATTTGAGGGATTTAGCCGTTACAAGCCTCTCTCATACTAATAAAGTTGGTTGTTTACAGGTGAAAATATAATAAAAACAGTAATTATTAAAATGGAACACTAGTATATATTGATTAACTTGGCGGGTTTGCGATAAGCCGACGTAGCTCAACGGTAGAGCATCTAATCGGACATTAGAAGGGTGCGGGTTCGAGTCCTGCCGGCGACATTTATCTTTGCTCGGAAGGTTTTTTTCAATTTGGATGAGTGTTTTAGATTAATAATTATTGCTTATAAAAATAATAATTGTTACCCTTTGCGCTATGCACAAAAATCTTGTCTTAAGTTTTTAAGAACTTTAGTTTATCAATTAATAAAAAAAAAACGTTTTTTCGAATCGATATTTTAAATTGTGTACGGAAAATTTCTGTTCCAAAATAAAAATTGGTCTTTCTTAATTTAATTTAAAGTCCATCATAATGCTTATTTTAATATATATATATATATATTTTTTTTAAATTATTAATTTTATATATCATTATATTTTCAAAGTAGATGGAGTAAAACTTTTTTTTAAATCACCCTTAGCCCCCAAATAATTGTTAAACGTGCTTCTAAAATCGCAAAAAATCATTTCCTTCAATGGCCTTTATTTCATAACATAAATCAAAAGTAAATAAATTACTTCTCATCCGTACTAGATATTTACTATACTTTTTGATGAAAAAAAGACTTAAGTCTAGGTGAGTATTTTGGCCTCAAATCAAAAATTAAGTTTTGTATGAAACAGACCGCGCAGCCGTTCCTATTAATGTTGTGGCATATGTGACGAATGTGGAAGCGGTTTTTGGAACGTCACGTGGTGAAACTCAAACGGTTGCACTGGACATTTTCAAAGCCGTTGACCGGGTTTGGTATTGAGGACTCGTCAACAAACGGCTTTCTTAGGGACTTCCCGTATCCTTGCGTACGTGGATATTTGACTTTTTGGGGGAGAGATCGATTTAGACAGTTGACGACGGAATTCTTCCACGCATTCAATAAATGTTGACGTCCCACAGGGATCAGTTTTACGGTCGACTTTGTTTTTGTTGCACATCGATGACCTCTTGATATGTGCACCAATTTATTTTTACGCAGATGTTAGTTCAGTCTATAGTAGCTTTTTGTTTGACAAGCCAAGCCATACAGACGACAAAGGTTCGGAGGGCCTGAAGCAGATAATGGACGGTTGCCTCAAGAAGGTTTCCCCTTAGAATAAGAACAACCTCGTCTAATTTAATGTTCCAAAGACACAATCATGTCTGATTACATCTGAAAGGGATCAAAATGACAATCTAGTCTCTTTTAATGGAAACAATCTTCCCATCAAGCCCTCCATTGATAACCTTGGTGTAACCCTAAGTGACCAGGTCAGGTGCGGGGGCTCTATCGAAGCCAGAGTAAAGTTAGCCTCACAGATGCTAGAGTCTTTAGAGCTCAGACGTCAGGTGAAAATACTGTCCTTGTTCTACCGGTATCTCAGTGGAAGATGCTTCAAGTAACTAGCGTCATTTATCTCTTTGGGAACGGGCCCACTGTCGGGAAACATTTGTACATGGTTGACATTTGTCACATTACAACGTGTGGTTTCAACGATTCCTTCTTTCGACATGATCTCCCGGCCTCTGTATTTCCTCCCTCCCACAACACTGGTCTCTTCAAGACCCGGGTTCACACCTTCTGATCCTCCAAAAGATCCTCCACACAGCATCTCTAAAGATTATATGGGCTTTGAGGAAAATAAATTCCCTCGAGGCCTCCTATGTGGATTTACTCCAAAGAAATATTGTAATATGTAAAAATAGGGAACATAATAATTATTGAAGTATCTCATTTCCTCCGCATTCATCTCCTTATAGTCCTTTCTTCGATCATGCGCTCTATATATTCAAACCTTGAACAATCAGTTAATAGTTTAGAAACAGCATTGTAGAGTACTGTCAGAGTGACGTAGCTCTTTCAATAGTTGAAGATCCAAAACCGATTTGTTACCAGTTCGTTTTGGTATCGGTAAATCGGCCCGTTCCCGGTTCAGCGGGTAAACCGAGGCGGCGCCCACGGGAGATAAAACGCCGAACATAACTGGAACGAGTGTGTCAGCTATTTGTTTTCGCAAACGGAAAAAGCAAACCGGAATGGAATGGAAACGGAACGCGAGCGCCGCAGGACCTGGGATCCTAGAATAAGTGAGGTGCAGAAACGTTGTGAAATTATTTAAACACGATTCTAATGCAGAATAAGGAAAATTTATTCTACTGCAGAAGCATTCACATTTGGTAAGAGACAAGAAATATAGCCAAACATTCCCGAATTACGATTAACCTAAAAATATTTGGAAATTCTTACTACCATCATATAATGGGAAATTGTTTCTTGTGCAATGATGAAGGACTCAACTAGCAAAGGATTTATACCCACGATGCCTGGTTGGAAATCAGACGCATTTTTTTTCACTCAGCCTCTAATTAGTCGAATAATATATATATATATATATATATATATATATATTTTATATTGTATACGCCCAATTAGGGCTTTTACATATTTTATTATAAAAAAATTACATTACAATAGTGGCACAGGTGCAAAACACTTTTACAACATATACGAGTAGATAGCCTTCACGAAATACTTTATTTGTCTCACGAACATATACAAGAATAACATGGTGTAAGTACTATTCCAAATAATTAGCTACAGGGGCGAATATTCCAAACTTACCTCACATTCACTGATACTCATACTCTAGACACATTATTAATAATTGTTGAGAATGTATGCCATAATATTGTCAAGCAACTGCTTGTTTAACTACTTCATCTAGCAAAAAACACAACAGCAGGTATCTGCTTTGTCAGCATTGTACCAATCTGCTTTAATTCATCCCGATCATATATCTACAGCGCTTCCAGATTTTGTTATGTTTTCGTTAGCATTAGGTGAATCCTTCCCAATTTGTACACCAAATGCTGCTTTCCTCCCAATTTGGAAGGCAGGTATGGGAACCTCCGCCTGGGAACCATTCATTGGATAACCAACGCCTCTGCCATATGAAAAAGTCGATTTGTCAAAAGTGGTCTGTGGCACAAATCAATAATCGAGTGGTGAAATGACAACCAGGAACTCTATTAATGTTAGCGTAATATTTTTATGATAAACTCCAAGTGGTTCGCTGCGGGGTGAAGTTCGAACACACTGATCCCCAGATTCCTACCCACCCTCATAAATTTTTGTTTTCCAGAACTTCCTCTCCATCCTTTCCTTAAACAGACCCTCTACACAGCATAACCAAAGATGATATAGATCTTGAGGGAAATTATTTTCCTCGGGGCCGCCTGTGTGGAATTATTTAAAAAAGGCCTAGTAGTATAAATAATTCCCGACGTCAAACAATCTCTCAAGGAACTGAAAGGAACATTAAATTGCCTGGAAACCTGATTCCATTTTTTATAGCAATCGTTACTGCTTGCAGAGAATTTGCCTAAATCTTACGTATACATGCAAAATATATGCTTTGAATAAGAATCTCGCTTGTCATGGTATCACATGAAGTGAACTACCGCTCAAGATGAGCGTCATTACCCCGCAGCGATCAACCGAATGTTTCATTTTATTACATGGACATATGTTGTCTAATTAAGGAGCAATGACAATTAAAGTATTTTCTTCAATTTATTTATGGGCGTCATTATTATTAAAATTAATAAGAAGTTCTTCGTTTACACCACTGCACTGTTTAATATATAAATATCAACATATTTCGGAAGCGATGCTTCCCTCATCAGGATACACGGTATGCCAATATATATTAAATATTTTAATCTCGTATATATATATTAATATACTGTGTATCCTGATGAGGGATGTTTCACTTCCGACACATGTTGATATTCTCCAATTCCCCGTATTTGTGTGCAATATAACGCACAATTTCACAATATTGACATTCTTCTCAATACCCTTTCAAAACATCGAACCGAAGTAATACGTACGACCACAAATTGATGCACGAGTATAAAATGTATCGAGAGCATCTCCTGTCCCGAGATCATTTATACATTATCTTAATTTTCCTCTGCCCCCTTCCTTCCTATTTTTTTTCTAATAATACATCTGTACTTAACCACTGTTACCATAAGAAAATTTCTTGGCATACCTTTTAATAAACTATCTTTCTATATTTGTATTAAAATCTGTTTGTTTCTTATAAATAAATAAATATTTATATATTAAATAGTGTAGTGATGTAAACAGGGTATTTTTTATTAATTTAATTTTTAAAGTGGTGTTTATGTACGTTATAGGACTTAATGAGTTTAATGATTATAATTTAAACTTAATTTTTTCACTGTTTTCACAAAAATTTTAATTTAGAGTTGATGAATTCCTTGCTTTTTTTTGTAACGTGATTCATTTATTTATATGATTCTACCTGCGGGTAATGGCTCTTATTAAACCTTTGGGTTTTTTCGTTTATATATCGGTAACTATAAGATTATTAATATTATTTATTGTTTCTAATTATAGCCAAATGTTGTAAATGTGAAAAATAAATAAAATATATCTAATAAGTATTAATTTAATTTTTTGGTATTTTAAACGGTGCAACGCGTCGTCTAGATATATTTCGCCATTCCTCGGGATTTAAGACTATTTGTAAGGCGAACTAAACGGAAGTGAAATACTTTTCAGCTCGTAATGATGCTCTTTTAAAACATGTTGCCCGCGGCGCTTTTACCCCCCTCTCAAAACACACACACGTCGGGTACTCCTCGCTTCCTACCCCTCAACCCTTGCGCCCGAGGGAGGGGGAAAACCATGAAAAATATTAATTAGTTTGATTACTGTTCTTAGTAATGGTCTCCCATCTACTCCCCTTCCCGCTCCCTTCGGTCTCACAATATGCCACAGCTGGAGATGCCCCAGTTCCATTGCTTTGGGAAGTTGGGACGAAGTAAAATAATTTATTTAATATTTCTTCAAATTATCACCATTTTCGTAGGAATATGCTTTATTAGGTATTACTGTAAATGTCGAACCAGTCCAGTGGTTATTTATCCATGGGATCGAAAATTCCTCCACTCCGAAAGCATATAACAGATTGAGCTAAAACATTTTACTCCAAATTAGAATCTAACTCGAATATCTCTATCTCCAACCTCGGCCGCTGGGCCCCTAGCACCGACCCCCTCCATCTCCGCCCAAATTTCATCTTATACCCTCCGTTACTTTAGTGAGCCGGATTAAATGTAAGATTGCCATCGGCAAGTGCACCTAGAACAAAAAACACAGTTAACAATTCTTTAAAATAAAAATAATTAAAAGCAATAGGCAGCCCGCTCACTGGGTAGAGAAGATTATCTCCAAATTTATGCTCCTCTAACCACAGTTGACACAGGATGAGGGAGATTAACAATACGATATATGGTAATGTAGCAAACACTTCACTTTTTCACTGAAATCAACCATTTATGTCTGCATTTTTTAAACCGTTTGGATATTGGTTACATATGCTCTAAATTTTGAATGACGTGTGCTAGTACCTTTCAAACAAATAACTAATTTACCTGCTGTATTTACTTAATAGAATTAATTATATGAGTATAATAAAATCTATGTTAAACTTTATTCCGCTTAATGATTAAACACACTTTTTAACTCCATTTCACTTTTATTTTTGATAGTGACCGGTTTCGATCTGTGACGGCTATCTTCAGAATGGTACAATTAATGTTTAAGCTATGATTTTTATACAATTTTGGGTGTGAGTATTTTTCAGTACTGTCATAGCATGATTTTACAAAACTGAATATTTTTGAATTTGTTCATAATATTACTTTATATATCAATCTGGTTTCAAAAACCATTAACCCTAGAAAGATAATCTTATTATATATAACGTAAAAGATAATCATACGTCTCAGAGACGTATCGCACGTAATTAGCGTATTTAAAAAAAAGCAGTGTACTTATTTTTTTAAATTAGTAGCATAAATAGTTGTTTATGTGTTAATTAGTGAAATAAAACAATGATATACTAAAAATAAAATATATTTTTAAAATTACAAACAAAAATGTAGACTCCCTTACAAATCAACAACAACAAAAAAACACTTATTTTCTAAAGGAACTTTCAATTAACTTACAGTCTAATTGGTTGCTTATTTGGCAAGTTTTATCTTATATTAAAAATAATAATTATTACTTTAAATCACATAATAATCATATTAAATGCAATCAAAACACACGTCGCGTTTATGGCTACCACACACAGAATTTTTGCACTTTATGCAAGATAACTTTGACATTCTGCGAATTTTAGAAGGACAATATGAACAATACCTTTTCTTTTTTACAGCAAGCTCTTCTTGATCTGTCTGATCACTATTTGCAATAACCTGTGGCAGTAATTCCGATATGTTATAATATACAGTTCTCTTCAAAGTTGGTGCCTCTAACCTTTTTCCATCCATGGTGAAGTAAGCTCTGTACTCAATTTCTTCATATAATGTTTACGGCTAAGTGGCTTTTCATTCTTTGATAGAATGTTGTGACAATAAATGACATATGAGTTCACAAAACCTATGTTAAGTATGCCGTAAAGTACAGCCATTGGCCATCTGTTTGTCTTTATAGAGCAAGACATTGACGAACACATTTGGTCGAATGTGTCGACACCTCCCTTTGTCTGGTTATAATACATGATCATCTGAGGTTTTCCAGTTGTTTGATTTATTGTACCGTCCTCATCACAAGATGACAACAAATAAACCATTTTCGATGGTTTTGGTTTATATGACACGAGAGTCAAAGGACCGTCATAACAAAACATTGATGTGCCCACAGCTCGCGATCGAGTATTTTTCATTTGTTCTGGAATCTCTCGCTTGTTTGAACGTATAGTGCCGACTATAGTATGTAAGGTTGCTGCAGTAATTATTTTGCCAAAAGCACAGACGTAAACCAGTTGTCACATGTTTTGTTACGATTTGTACCATTCACCGACTTCGACAGTTCTTTGACATAAAATTCACCGTGAGGAAGACCGTTGGTATTGGTTGCCTTTCCAATGTAAGGCATGGCATTTATCATATATTTAGTGCCACTATCGCACAACACAGGAATTTTTATCCCATACTTATTCGGCTTATTGGGAATGTAAATCCTAAAAGTACATCTTCCCCGAAATCCCAGTAGCTGCTCCTCTACGGTAAGATGTGGTCCGGATGTGTAGTTAATTATACATTGATTTATCAACATATTCCATACTTTTCTGACCGGTATAAATGGATCTTCTGTTTTGAGTGATGGACGTAATAATTTGTCGTCCATGCGAAGACATCTAATTAGACAATCGAACCTATCACGGCTCATGACTGCTACGTAGCGAGTTCCTGAAAAAGAGCTGTCAAAGAGTTCTTCCGTTGAAAGGTGGTTATCCTTCATAGCAGCAGATAATGTTAAAATTCCGATCAGCGCACGAATTTCTACTTCACTGGTATCTTTAAAAGTCTCACTAAACTTGGTTTCCGTTCCACTCTCTCTATCTCTGACTTCTTTTTCCTGGCGTTTTAGGGAAATCTCTACGTTTGTCCATCTCTCTATTTCACTTACTATTTCATCGGTTATAAACAAATTGAAACGTAACAAAGGGTCGTTAAGGCTTTTGCACGTTCTAGGTGGACCTCTAGCCGTTCGAACAATATTTATTGCCGTGGTTGTATGGTGAATTGTACCCTTGTTTGTAGCCCAGCAAGGTTTGTTTTTACCTCTGAGTTTGCGCTGAGAGGGAATAATAATATCCTCAATTTCATTTCTATTTAACACTCTTCCGTTTGTCATATTGATAATAAGTAACTGAAAATAATAATAAGTTCATTTTAATACATCAGACAGATAGACAGAGTTACTTTTAAAACATATAAACGATGTCAACAAATATGTCACAAAAGTTTCATAAAAGATAATCATACATCTCTCGGACGTACAATATAGTCATTTGTAGTTATTATGGATACTTACCTTTGCTGCACAGCCGTCCCGTGTGAGCTCCGGTCGTCAACTGAGTTGTTTGAAACAGACAGCACGCTGCGGCGTATAGTGAAAAAGAGACAACACTATTTTGTGGCGCTGTACGTCTCGGGGACGTAGATTATCTTTCTAGGGTTAAGATGGTTACACTTATTTTTATTATAAAAGTGATTTTATATTATTTATATAATAAAAGGTTGGTGAATACTGATCGATACAGTGTTTATTCTAGGTTTTTTTTTCCATCTTACTTGTAGTATCAAGGTTAAAAACATTATTTTCAATAATAGGGTTACTACCAGTATTAATTATATTTAGGCAGTTCTGGGAAATAATTATGTACTTTTATTGTTATAATCTATTTTGAAAACTTAATTTCACGGGACCGTGGAATTTTTAAGTGCTCTGCACTTTGGTAATAACTCACATTATATTGTAATTGCCTATAACTGATTATTTAATGTTCTAATACTATGAGATTTGCTGATCCTGGAATTTTCAAGTGCATGTACATCATGATGGATTTTAGATTAGGTAAATATATATTTACATTGCAGCAGGTGATACAATTATAATGGATATAGTAACGAGGACTTGGCAAGTGATTCTAGTTGTTTATTCATTACAAAATCACGGACTTTTAGTTAAATTAAAAATATCCTCGTTGAACTTAATATCAATAAATTAATTTAAAAATTACTTTGTATACATATCAACATGTTTTGAAAGTGATGCTTTCTTCATCGGGAAAATATAGAATACTTATGTTATTTTATATTTGTAATATATTATATTTGTATTATATTATATTTGTATCATATTATATTTGAACTCGTATTGTATATATTTCTGATTAAAAAGGCATCGCTTTCGAAACATATGGATATTAATAAAGTGGTGAATACAAAGTAATTTTTTAATAAATTTATTAATAATTACGCCACAAAGTGAATATCAATATTTTAATGAACTTATTATCAGTCACTTCTCTACATTTATTAAGTTGTCGTATTGCGACGAAATGTTTATATTTATTTGGTTTTCAGTCATATAAAAAATGTTTTTTCAATTGTTTCAGGTCAGTAAATCTACCTTTTGGTATTCATGAATGGCTGACGAGTATGTGATGTGAGTAATGAGTTTTTCTTTTCACGATATAAATTCACTGAAATGCATCATTTAACGTTTCAAACTTTAACTATTTCATGAACTACCGTATAAAACTGAAACTTTTGAATAAGCAATTCATACGTGAAGTTATTGCACTTTAGTGCTCACATTTTTGTTTACTGATATGAAAACATTTTAATAGAGCTTTTGCTTATTAATGTTAAATTTGTAAAGACCCTTTATCAATTGAATTCCTGAAATCAAAACATTAATCACGTATTTTGGCATGCTTATTTTTCATTAGGCGAAAGAGTTAAATTTTAAAAAAAATTCATGCTTCTCGTTTCTGAGAAATTTTGCGTATTACCTATGAATTTTATAAAATATTTTACAAAAAATATTTAAATGAGATCACGTGGATAAAAATGAGTAGCTAACGATTTACCATCTACTTAAATAGAAACCGGTTTTTTTAAACGATTTTGAAAATAGTAACTATGATACTTTGTTTATTATATATTTTAAAGCTTGATTTTTATGGATACCATAGCCTTTTACTTTAAGGAGGATAGTATTTTGTTCTACTTTATCGGTATATAAAATCTTAGAGTTTATTGCTTGATTTCATGAGTTTATTCGCAAAACACAAAAAAAAACTTTTTCATGGCATCCTCATCACAGGGACCACCTAATGAGAAAGACCTTATTAATTGTAACATTTAACTTTATGATTTTAAAATATTTTGAAATATTTGAAATTATTTAAAATATTTTTAAATGTTTGAAATTATTTAAAATATTTTTAAATATTTGAAATTATTTAAAATATTTTGAAATATTCGTAATTATTGTAAAAAAAATTTTTTTATTTAAAAATGTTAAAAAAATTTAAATTATTTAATAGTTAAATTTTTTTTTAATTCTTTTAAAAAAAAATTTTTATTTTTTTTTATTTTTTTTTAATTTAAAATTCATTAAAATGGTTTTAAATTATTAAAAACATTATTATATTAGACAATAACTACATATAAAAATTACTTTTCTTATTTGGAAAAATTTGACGACGGAAATCCATATATTTTTTTAAGCGGTATGTATTGACATCGACATAGTTTTGAAAACTTTCATCTTAATTTCACGATTCTGTTATGTCAATACACTTTGCCCTGTTTGACAATGGGGTGTTATAAGTGCATCCAAAAGTATGAAATAAGAGCTTTTTTACGATCGTCAATATTTAAGCAAACTGTAATTCTTGACAGTTTCTTGAGCTTCAATTGGCACAGCGAGTATCGTAAATGTTATTTTTATGTTACAAAAAATTTTGAATATCATTATATAAATCGGTATACTTAAAATATCATCTTGTACCAGTTGAGGTTTGGATAACACATGACATAGAGGTAATTGTTTTTCACAGATGGTGTAAAGATTCTGAGACAAGAACTTCCCTATTTTAACTACATAGAGTCTTCGCTCTTTGACCTTTATCCTCCGGAAATCTGCTAGTAATAGGATCTTCCGTTATCCGGACTTATAAAACAAAGTTATTTGAAGGTGCTAAAAATAATGATTTCGTTTGTTATAGTTGAACAGAAAATAACAATTCTATAATGTTCAACAAACTAACTATCAAGTTAGGTTATTTAAAAATATGCTTCATCGAAATTTAGATAATTTGTGGTCAGAAAAAATATTTTTTCTTTAAATGCGTCGACTGCTATTATAGTAATATATATATATTTTAAATTAAATTAATATTCTTCACGATTTCAACGTTTTTTTCGTTCTCTTCTTTCATTTCCAACTTACAAATATTTAAGTCAATTTATATCTTTAAAAAATGCGTTCCAGTTATCTTCTAATTTATTTTTGTCATTGCTCATCATGTTTCAAAGTTGAGGACATCAATGACGTTAATTCTTCGACTAACATACCTACGTTGAAATACAGATACATCAAGCACAACGTCACCATTCTAGGTAAACTGTATTCTGAACACTGCAATACAGATTAAAACTATTCAAATGTTTCCATAAAATTTAGTTTACTCAACGTGTATTTATTATTTATAGTAAATTACAACAAATATTAACACTTAATTACCAGTATTCAAAAATTACCCTAAACAACAGTTCGCGGTTTGCAATCTCAAGCAACATGTACATTTTACAAATGTATTTAAAGAATATGTATCAAGTTTTAAAGACAAAATTCACAATTTGTAAATATTTAAAATTCTACGAAATACTCGTATATGCCAGAATGTCTGAAAACCGGTGAAGGCAATTTTAAACTTTTTTTTTTGCTTAAACTCCTGTACGCGATTTCATGTAGAATTTAAAAGATTACAATTTTTGTTATTTGAAACCTTCCACATTTTCCTAGTTACCTGTGTAGAATTTACAGTTAGATCATTCGTAGTATGTATGAGTAAGCAAACAATAAACGGTCTATTTTTGGGTGCTGACCGTTAAACATGTTGAATATGAACTTCCAATTTTATATTATCGTTTATTTCATAATACTATACTGTTTAGAGCAGAGAGCAGGAGTCGGTAAAGGCTTAACTTCTGTAATGAGATAATCTCTTTACTCTAAATGATCTGTTCTAGGAAAGGGGGTTAACACTTAACACAATATTGGAGTCAGATTATACTAACCCGTACTAAAAATGCTGTCGCATAAATCTCTCTACTTTACATCAAATCTCCGTGGCGCCCTTTTTAAGCGGATATTTAAAGGTTCTATCGATTTGGTTACAATCGGTACTTCTCTGTGAATGTGTTATCCCATTTCCGATTCCGGATCCATTCGAAGGAACCGAAGGATTGTCCGGTATCGCGAGGTGAGAAGTGCGCAAGGTTCTGTTTGTGGTTTTGTGAAACCTTCTGAAGGTTCTATAGAAAGGTGAACTATTGTGTCTTATCACGTGAAAAGATTACCTTATTGAATTTGGCTATTTATTTCAGCAACTTTATTAGCAATTAGTGATTTGTTTTTTTTTTTAATTAGGCGGTTTATCAATAAATCTCCTAAAGATAACTACAGTCTTCGAGTACTTTGGATAACTCCATTATAATTTTATATGGGTCAGACAGTAGAGTGAATAGCAAGCCACGTCCAAGTATTATGATCGAAGGTCGCACTTTAAGGGTATCATATTCTTAACCTTGGATTAAGTCCCACTTGTATTTTATTCTAACAAAAAAACTGTTTTGAGTCGAACTGATAATCAACAACCATCTCTTTCAGAAATCGTGTGAAAAAAAATAATAAGACAATTTTAGAGCTACCGCGTGGTACACTTTCACTGCTCGATGAGGAATCCATTTCACAAATGCAAATTATATGTTGTCTTTTTAATTAATATAGTGCACGGTTTCAAAGAAGCTATCGTCGTGCAACAACTGACAGTTTGTCAAAAGACCGGTAATCTGACGAACGTTTATAAAATGGCGAAATCGGGCGGTAGACCAAATATTAGTTACGAACCGATGGATATAAAACCAGCCAATTTTTAAAAAAATATTATGTTTATTATGTTTCCATGTTAGCTCTAAATATTTGTGGGCTTACTAACTAATGTAGCATGAAAATCCATTATACAACAGTATACAGTGTGCATAACATTATTAAATTCCGCCTGGTTATCTGTGCTCTGGGTAATTAATTGTATACAGAGAGATCCAGATCATTATTATACGCACAGTCAATTAGCTGGGTAATGTGACTAGGGATCGTTGAGTCCATTCGCATACTAACAAACGCGGACTCCAGGGGGAATTATCCGATATTGTGTAGAAAGCGACAAATAATATGGTAATAAAATTAATAATAATTAATTTGTTTAAAACCACTGAATTTGGTATGTAAATATTTACATATTTCAGGAGCGAAGCTCCCATCTTCGGGATAAACAATTTACCTTAAAGAGGGAATCTTTGCTCCTGAAACACGTAGATATCTATATATTAAATACAGTGGTTTTAAATAAAGTAATTATTAATAAATGCATTAAAAAGATGCTTTGTATTCACCACATTATAAAGATACACAGATATCTACATGTGTCGAAAGCGATGCTTTCTTCATCAGGAATATATAGAATACTAAAAATAATAATCTCAAGTATAGACAAACTATAAAAATTAAAACACAACATTGTTAGAATAGGCAAATTATAGCATCGCTTTCGGAATACATAGATATCTGTGTATATTAAAGAAGTGATGAATACAAAATATATTTTTTAATTAATTTATTAATACTATATTATTTAACTAATAATAATTACTTTGTTTAAAACCACTGAATTTAATATTTAAATATCGACATGTTTCAGGAGCAATGCTCCCCTCTTCGGGATAAACAATTTATCTAAAAGAGGAGAGCTTTGCTCCGGAAACACGTAGATATTTATGTATTAAATACGGTGGTTTTAAATAAAGAAATTATTAATAATTTAATAAGTATGACTCCACAAAGTTATTTTACATCATAAATGAATTAAAAATTACTTTGTAACTACCACTTTATTAATATATACATATCAACATGTTTAGAAAGCGAAGCTTTCCTCATTAGGACATAAATGATACATAGTATATTATTGTTATTATTATAATTACATTATATTACATCATTTGAAAAAATAATAATATTGTATTCAATTTTGAAATAACTTATTAAAGCTTATAAACCTCATTGTGATATACGTTTAATCATTGAAGATAATATTAACAACTCTCAAAATTAAACATGAAACCGAAAAGACGTAGAAAAGAAAAAGATATAGGTAGCAACTGGGACTCGAACCCAGGACCTCATGGTCTATCCGGTACTCTGCACTCTGATACAGCTACCCCTATTCGTTCAGTCATTTTTGCGTTTTTTTTATTAAATACCTTAGTAAACGAAAATAAACACGCGCATAGTTGGCGCTAATTTAAATATTTTAAAAAATTGTTAAAAGATCCATTTATTTTAAAAAATAATACAATAACTTTGTTTATATCACTTTTATTTATACTTTTGCCGACTGGGTTTCGCTACTACCGTAGCTTCTTCAGGGCAGTACAAAAAGAACACTTAAGATATCTCAATAATAATGGGTTCTTAGAATTTGCCAACCATCTCTTAGAAACAGACCACACATTCAATAAAATTACAAGCACTAGTTTACTGCATAAAAATGGAATCGGCATTCGACTAGATAATTTAGAAGCGTTAGAAATAAGGAAAGCCAAAAACACTAATACTAGACTCATTAATAACCAAATAAATTTAAATAAGAGTCCAATTCTTAAATTATTCCCAATAAAAAAAGTACACACCCTTCCCGTTCAGGTATCTGCTGATCTCCCACCCTTGGCCCGTCACTCGCCTGTTTTTATCAATCTATAACACATGTGTATCTTAGTTCACAGTTTAGTTGTATACTGCCCTGAAGAAGCTACGGTAGTAGCGAAACCCGGTCGGCTAAAGTATAAATGAAAGTGATGTAAACAAAGTTATTGTTTTATTTTTTAAATTGTAATGTCATATCACCAAGTACACAGTTACAGCTTCATATGAACATATATCTATTTCTATTGAAAATTCAACCTTTTTATCGAGTACATTTAGGAAAGGAAATTAATTTATTTTTTAAATCCGAAAGATTTCAAGAAAATTTAGTACTAGAGTTGAGAAGTACCTAAGGTGTTTAAGTAATAATATTTTTTCCAAATTTTCCAACCATGCTTTGGAACAAATCGTTCATTTGATATAAATAAAAGGCTTAAAAATTTTAATACGCATAAAACTGGTTTACAATTAGATACATATAATATTTTAGAAATTAAAAAAAGAGTTAATAGTCAATTAAATATTATTAACAATCAAATGTTTTTCTTAAAGAGCTATTTCTTAAATTTATTTTCTCATTAATACTAATATTTATAATATTTTTAATAAAAATTGTAATAATAATAACTTATTATTATATTATTTTTTATGCCTTGTTATTTTTTTGATTTTATTTATTTTAAAAAGTTTCTGATATAATTTTATTTTTTTTATATTTTATAATACTGTTTTTTAATTATTTTAACGTTCTTATATAATTATATACTTTCTTTTTTCACATATTGTTAATTAATCGGAAACTAGCAATACGATTGTGAATAATTAAGTCGAACTTTCTCAACCATGACCTGGTCGCCATGATAACAAAGCTCCCAGCTCTAAGTTGGTTACAGACTGCATATTGTGCATCCTGATTAGCTCGTATAATATTGTTTAACTGCATTATGCGCTATGTGCAGCTAAATGCAATCCTGCAAGTTCGTATCCCTCTATAATAACGTTGCACTACACCTATTGCAACACTGTAACAGTGGCTTCCGCTCGATGGATTTCCATAGTTAAACTATGACAGCTAATTGGATTATGCTACAAAAGATCCTAAAACAGATTAAATCGAATTATAATATTTGGGAACGTCATGTTATTAATTTTTATTCGTACTACGTAATAATAATATTGCAACTATATCGACCATAAATAGTTAAAATCCATAAAGCCACAATTTTTGTAAATGTTGCTTATTAATTTTCAATTGTCAATATGGTAAAATCATTTCAGTTGAAAAGGGGTATTTTTCATATAAAAAACTATATCATAGTAAAACATTTTTTGTTGTTGTTTGATTTTTAATTAATCTATCGGTAAAATGAATCACTTCTCGCATCTCATAATATCATTAATATAAACGCAATATTTTGCATCATTTATGCAAGTACTAACTCTTTTAAAATAAATCGAGATTAAAGTTCAATTCACATCTGTCAGCACCGCGCAGTGCAGATACGTAAAGTGGCAAGCACGGCAAAATCTACTTCCATTATCTATGAACATATTCACGAACGGTGTAATGTGAATAACCTCTTTTGTGCCATTATCTATGAACATATTCACGAACGGTGTAATGTGAATACCCTCCTTTGTGCCATTATCTATGAACATATTCACGAACGGTGTAATGTGAATACCCTCCTTTGTGCCACTATCTATGAACATATTCACGAACGGTGTAATGTGAATACCCTCCTTCGTGCCATTTTCTATGAACATATTCACGAACGGTGTAATGTGAATACCCTCCTTTGTGCCTTGCCTGCCAATTTACAGGTAAATTTTTGTGTTTCATCATTTCGTGTAAACATTTCATTTTGTCTTTTTGACAGTCGAAATAGTTTAGCCTGGTTAATGGTCTTATCTCTGGAATTTTAAGGATGTCTCATCCTTTTGTTTCTCTCCCGCAGACTTTAATCAGTCTCACAATGTTTTGCTGGCGCCATACAATTGAGACTGGGATATCGAATTATTTAAGAAAATCACCACCGTCGTTAGTTTTTGATTTAGAGCTTGACATGTATTTGCAGATATTTGTAAATCATTACCCTTATAACACCAAGCTACTGATTTTGTCTTTGGAATGTACTCTTCACATTCAAATGTTTTTTCATAGTCATGTTTGATAGTTTGTTTAAAGAAAAAAAGCAAATCATTTTATTTTTTTTTACTGTGAAGTTTCTTTGTTCTTTTTTTAATTACTATTTTTTATTTTTATATTATTTATCCAACATCTAATACATGGGTTTTTAGATGCTTCAAATTTCAGAAATAGTAAAAAAATCACCACTAATTTCTGAACACTGTTTTGTTATAATAAAACATATATATACTTTCCGTCGTGTTTTTCTAACTTCGATTTTCCTATGCTATGTTCTTGTTACCATTCAAAACCTTTTAAACCATCGCAGCGCCCTCAATTTTTGTCTACTTTTAAATGTAAAATAAGTAAATAAGCTTAAGCAATATGACAGTACCTAATCTACTCAATACAAAGAAAACACCATATTAGTTTTAGTTTGTAATATCTTAGTTTCGACTGTTTCACATAGATGGCACAGTCGGCAAGACAGTACAGTAGCGATATCTGAGAACCTCTCAACGTCAGCGAGACAGATCATTACCATTGTATTAGAAGGAGCTCAGTTTCCTGACTCTCCTAATCTATTATACTGAGATTCCGCGTATTTCGGTATTTATCAATAAATACCAAGTGTTTATTGTAATGTTAGACTGGTTAGCCTAAAGCATGCTTTTCAATGACATTTTCTTTTAATCGCCGAATCTCCGAAGCTCGTATGCAATAAAACATAAACCCGGCTAATAAGCCGTTTAGCCCGGGCCAGCGAGCCGCGTGCTGTGCGCCCATTCTAATCGCCGACCGCTCCGTGGACTGTATGCGCCAAGGCGGGTGGAATGGGACACGGCCTGATTCAATAACCCCGCGATATATTGTTGTAAGGGGTACATTATGTCTTGAATCACATCTGTGGTTACACAGGGTGTGAGGAATTTCACGATCTTTTTATGAAAGATTAGGTTATGTTTTTTAGATTGATTAAAGTAGGAAATATCGGTCGATGAAAAACAACCGTCGGTACCTTTTTTGAAATATTACCAATGCATCATATACAGATTATTAGGAACATTGTTTTTTGATACGCACAGATGAAATCATTTTAATAGACTTAAAATATCTGTTCTTTCTTAATAAGATATGGAACTTTATTTGTAATTTTTTTTCTCATTCGGGATTTGTCTAACCCCAGTCTGTTTAAAGAAATAATTGACATTCTATCTTAAATACCAATAATTTATTTTATTTTTTAAAGTTTTTTGTCATA
>JAHDVE020005922.1:0-206914 GCA_022606495.2 Halesus radiatus | reverse complement strand
AAGTAAGGTGTTTTAAGAGTGGTTTCGGTGATGGTCTGTATTTGGTGTTAATATATTTTATATTTCAGATCTCCCTATGTAACGTATCCAGTGTTTTATTTGATTTTTAAATTTATTTTAGTTAACTAACTAACTAACTAACCATCACGCCGTTTTCCAGGGGTAGGCAGAGAGGATGGACCGCCAAACAACTCGATCTTGGCATACACTTCTTACTTCATTTTCATTCATAAATCGTCTCATACATTCTCTTCTATTATTCCGACTTCTGACATGACCCGACTCGAGTATTTGATTCACTTGATCGTGCCATGTCTTCCTCGGGCGTCCCCGGCTTCTTCTTCCATTCACATTCGCGTCATACATTCTTCTTACACTCCTTTCTTCGTTCATTCGCTCCACATGCCCAAACCATCTAAGCGTCCCTATCTTAATCCTACTCATTACGCTTACATCAGCCTTGCATTCTTTATTTTAGTTGTGATTTTTAAAGGATAGTGGGATTTCGTTGTAGAGTTTAGTACCATAGTATAAAAAGTTTTTTTACAAATGCTGTGTTTGTGGTTCCTTGTTGTATGTATTTTTAATATAGTATTTCTAATACGTGTGATTGTTGTTATTTCTTGTTTTTTGTATTTATGAACGTAAAGTAATATTGTCTTATTGACATAATGTTATGTTTGTTGAAGATTTCGCCAGTGCTAGTTATTACAGGGACTTTTACATGTATAATTTCCATGATGACTTTTTGTGTTCTAATGGGAAATTTAAGAGTATTACCATTAGCACTGCCCCATCCGTTGGTCATCATGGGCCAGTTGGCTTTTAAATTGCTATTCTTTTAAGATTTTCAAAACCACAAAAAGACTGATGACACTATCGTGAAGCCAGCTAGTAACTACTATCAGTGACGTGCATTTCTCTATGGCCAAAAGTAGGCTGCATGTAGTTTTACAAGTTCAGAAATGAATGTGCATTAAATATTTGAAAAGTTTAATTTTATTGTCGTGTTTCGCTGTTTGTTACCGATCACCATTTTGCAGGTTGCTAACTCAAGCAATACTACGAATCATTTATATTAAATTATATACGGGTAATTAGAAAGATCAGTTGCGGTTCGTGACTATTGAGTGAGCTAGAGTGCTAAGATTGAAAAATACGAAGTTACTGATGTTGTTGAAGCCGAAAATGTTTTTTTTTTTTCAAAATTTCATTTTTTTGTATGAATATTTATATGGTAGGTGGGGCAGTGCAATCTTAGCACTCTATCTCACTCAAAATTCACGAGTCGCCACTGAGGAAGATGTATAAGGTTTCAAAAGATAATATTCCTCAAACTGTAATATTTCTGTGTTAAAAAATTCATATACTAGTTTTCAAACTGCACCAAATTTTAGAATAGATTTCATAGAATTTAAAGATTACGGTTTGAAGATTTTTGTCTTTTGAAACCTTATACATTTCCCTAACTACCCGTATGGAATTTACAGATAAATCATTTTTGGTAATGCTTTAGTTATCAACCTGCAAAATGATGTTTAGGGGCATTTTTGAGTGCTGACCCTTAAGGCCACCTGAATACAAGATCCTTACCAAATTCATGGAAAAAAAAATATTTGTCGGGTAGAATTTTTGAGCGGTTTCGGTCATTTTCAAAATATGTAAAAATTTATATCAAAATAATTGCCAAATCTTGTTTAACCCTACTAAAAAATCTAATATCAATAACAAATACGAATATAATAGTAACTTCAGTCATGCAATGTGTAGTGTTTTCTAATATTGCGTATTATGCGAGCAAAATCACATATTCCTAAACTAAAACTTTGCAATATAACGTGTTAATCTGGAGTGACCTGAAAGGTGCAGGTAAGTAGGTCCATTTATCTCTTTGTACATAATAAGACAAACCATAGCAAGTAATATTTGTACAGCGCTTTGAGGTGATTTTTCACTAAAACATTATTTATGAAGTGCATGCCACCCGCCACCCCAAACATAAGTAACTAATCAATTTGAAAAACATTTCCTAAAATTCTATAGTCCTTATGCAGGTGGCGACAAGGTTGAAATTCGCGCTTAACACAGGCCGCATGTTTCGATTTATGCTAAAAGAACATCACCAAACTATTGTTTTATTTTATTTTGTAAAGCTCAAGCATAATATAATTAAAATGTTTCATTATCCAATTTAAAAAACTAATTTACCATGATGACCAATACGACAATATCGGAAAAAGGTTTCGTAAGTAGTAGATTTTCCGTTTTAAACTTTTTTTATATCTGATACTTTATTTATTTCTAGACTTTAAAAAGGACTCACCAAAATGAAAGGCCAAGGTGTATTTTACTTGCAGTATTTAATTAAATAATCTATGATATTTCTGGGCAATCAAAATCTCAAACCGAAAACAAATGATTTTTCATTACCTCCCATTGCATCGCCTTAAAATATTTGTCCACGTCAATGTTTGTAAGGCGAACCCTAGTCCCAGAGCAAAGATATAGTGTGTTATTAATTCAGGTAATAAAGAAACACCCTATGCAGAACACAGCTCCCCTTCCGAAACACGTCTCACATTGGTCATTTTGTATTTATTGGAGTCGTTCAGTTGTCCACTCCGCGCGTCCGATGTAAAACGACGGCCGGCGAAAGTGATACTCCCAACACTCCGTACCTCAAATGTTCCATATAACCATGTGAGCAAGTCTCAAGCGTTAGAAGCAGTGGCGAATCGTGGTCTTTTACCCGGGGGTACAATCAAAAACTCAAGAGAAGATATCATATTTCATCCAATACACCTACTGTTGTTGTCCTTCGGCGAATCGTCCAATACAGCGGCAGTCACATCATTTAAATAAAGTTGGTGTGAAGAAGGACACTATAAAAACTAGCGACTTTCTTAGCTTAGGAATAAAACGTTTTATCTTAAAAATAGTTGATTTTTAAAACGAAAACAAAGATATGCATTAAAAAAATGAAACCATCCTGAGAAGCATTAGCCCAAAGAAAAACTACAGCGAACAATACTCACTTGGATTTTATTATTACTAGAATTTGAACAGCGCGCCACTACTCCATAGTATTTGCCAGTACGAATACTAAGGCCACTCTCTGACGGTCCGGTAGGGAATCGACATAAACCTCATGCGTGATACCGACAGGGCACTGCGCCATACATTTCAATGGGCACTAGCTCACGACTCGGGGGGGAAGCGGGAGGGGCGCGACGTACTTCTGTTATACCTCAAGCGGGACAACAATTCAGTAGCTTCTCGGTAAACACGCATCCAGTATATCTATGCACTGCGTTTCGATTGTGTTCAAACATGAAGAGGGATATGAATTTTCGGCTAATAATGGAAGTAGAGAAATATGCATGCCTTTATAACTATAAATTACCGGCATATGCTTTAAAGGGTTATTAAAACTATTTCTTCAGCAGTAACGCACTCCCTTATATTGGTATTCATTTTTGTAATATATTGAGCAACGCGCTGGACCAGTTCTTCGAATGTTATTTTTGACATTCGGCACACTTGCCGGAATTTTACACCATCTTCGGACAGTTCCCTGGCAGAAACAAATAACCTACAATGAATATTACATTCAATGTAGGGGTGGACCTAGAACCTCCTCCTTTTTTGTCTCATTCGAATGAATAAATAGGACACCAGAGCCTCGTCTTTACTTGATTCCCCCGAAATTATTCTATCTTGAGTTTGACAGATCCGATAACATTTTGCGGTAAATATAACAGAAATCTGAAATACCGACAATTTACTGGCGGCTACAAATCACTGCCGACCCGTCAGAGAGTCGATGGAGGAAATATCGCGAAACATTTCCTGCATTTTTGCAGCACCCGGTTTATGTCGATTCCCTACCGGACCGTCAGAGAGTGGCCAAAAACAGCGCGCGACGACTCCATAGTAAAAAATCCGCCAATAGGACCACAGCGCGGCGTTCCATATGTGCGAATACCAGAACGCACTCGAGGAGCTAAAAAACCTATGGAATATTTCGTACGATATAAATACGATTTCGAAAGGTGCCGAAATGCGTCACAGTTAAAATTCGTTATTTCGGTGAGCCTCGATTTATCAAATTTTGTGAGTTTTTATTTTTTTATTTTAAGAAATACATAATTTTTTTATGTTATCCGCCTTTTTAGTTATTTTTGTGGAAAAATAAATCCTGTTAGAATATTAACTCATTCTTTTTCTCGTAGGTATTACCTAATACTTGTGGCTATCTAATGCCTATCTCTCCACTCTAAACACCAACTTTTTAAAAGAAGTGACTCCATAATATATAATATTCGATGAAGAATAAAAGCTGTTCACAGAAACCCGAAATTCTCTTTTTTTTCAATTCGCTTTATGTTGAATTCCAAATTATTTAGACCACGTACCGCCAGTGCTGACAAGGTTACAAGACACGGGAAACACCTCCTATGCGGACAAAGATGGATAAAAAAAAGAGGCAAAGACCCGAGGTACCTATAAAGGTGGTGAAGGGTAAATTTGATATCTGATAGAGGACAACTGGATCATTTTAATAATGTTCAAATAGGACGCAGAGTGCAAATTAGCCGTGATGTGAGAAGCAACGAAGATGGTCTTACTCTTCATTTTTTTAAATTATTTCAACCTTTAGATTTTGATGCATGCTTGTACAAACATACAGGGTTTTTCAAAATGATGGACTAAATTTCGCACGTTCTCTGACAGACGCAGTCTGCCCGAGCTTTTTTCTTTACAGAGACATCCAGTTTACTTTAATTGGTTATACCAACGACAAATGCCCTTTCTAGTCGGAGATTATGTTAAAATGGAGACGAAATGTACGCGAACACAGAAAACCTTGTGTTGCATCATAGGCATTTTACTCACAACTGACGCGAAATGGCTGCTTGGTGGCGTGAACACTCTAGCGGTCATTTGCGGAACTATGAGCGATCTAGCGGTGGGATTCAAAACATTCGAACCAATTTTTTTAATTGCTATGTAGATCATTCAGATATACATATAATATCGTATAATTCCAAAAATATAGCGATACGAAGTTTGTTTTGAGTCCATCATTTTGAATAATCCTGTGCATTGCAAAAAAGAATAATAAACTGTAAAACAAAGCTCCGCTTGTCTAAAGCAGCGAAATGTTCTTAACGGAAAGCTCCGGCGTCATTAATTAACTGTCAAAATGTGATTGTCGACTTGCTACCGTTCTAGCTAGGTCTCGACTAATTACCGATTTTATTGATAAAAAAAAACCTTTACCGTGATTATGTCGATACTTTTAATGTGTTCGTGCTAAGGGCCTGTGGGCCAAGTCTGTATCTTTGCATTAGCTAACGCAAGTTAAGTTGGCTATAAACACCACATTTTGACAGTTTTTATAAACGCAGCGTCGTCTCTTGCGTTTGCATTACGAATTTGTCTCTTCACGTAAACGTTAACTTAACGTGTTAGCGCGATACGGACTACCAAACTGGAAAAAGGTGTTGTTTATGGCCAATTTAACTTGTGTTAAGCTAACGCGAAAGATACAGACTTGGCTCCCTGGACGCCATTTCGTTCAGGACTGACTCAAAGTGAAATGCCGCGCAGAGCATTGCGCTAAGAAGGCTGCCACATCATTTCAACGAGCTAATATAATCATCTAATACCAATGTGCTTAAGTAAATAACAGCAGCTCATACAAATATGTTTGCATTTATGGAAAAACGTCGCTTCATGTGCAATTCCTTTCATAACGAGGCCATATTGGATGGTAAGGTATGCGCGGAATGTCGCCGTTATTGCGTTTAATTGCGCATGCGGTACGTTTGCAACTTCACACTGCGTACATTAATGGCGGGATTCAATCAAAAGAACTAATTTACATAAATATTCAGGCGATAATTGCAGTCGCAGGGGAAACGGCGGCCGTAAATCTAGGCGATCGTGTGATTAAAAATGCGATTTTATGTGCGGCGCGCGGGAACACTGCGCCATCTGTGGTTTCTATCTCGAACCCGAACCAAGATGGCGGCGCTGATCAGATCAGATCAGATCAGAAAATATAATATTATCAAATTAGAAAAGACAGGAATATAAATGTAATATTATGTGTGAAGATGAAGATACGATGTAAAATGGCATGAATAAGTACCTACCTCTACAATTTATGCAGACGTAAAATCAGAATGTATCTTAACTAACTATAAAGCAGATAATCTAAGCTCTGAGGCATCAAAACTTGTACTCTTACAAAGACTTTTCTGTCTGGAATAGAAACTAGCACTGACGAAATCTTCAACAAACTTAACATTATTTCAATAAAACAATTATACTCTTATAACAATACTACTGTTCATTCATAAATACAAAAAAAACAAGAAACATCAACAATCACACATATTAGAAACACTATATCTCAGAGTCAAAAACACATACAACAAGGAACCACAAACACAATATTTGGACAAAAAAACATCTTATACTATGGTACTAAGCTCTACAACAAAATCTCACTCCTTCAAAAATCACAACAGCTGTAATAATTTTAAAAATCAAATAAAACAATGGATACGTTACATAGGGAGATCTGAAATAGAAAATATATTAACACCAAATATAGACTAACATCGTTTCTGTATCTGTTTGTACATTATAATTTATTTATTTATTTATTCACGCCTAGAAGGCTTTTACATGTTGATACATTTATCACATAGTTTTACAAGGGAATACAATAATGTACAAATAAAATAATAAATAGGTGTAAAAGAAGTAAGTAGATACAATATAACAGTATGTAGTTACAGCGTAATTATCACAATGAATAATAGTTTATCCTGTGGCTACATTATAACGGCAGGTTGTATATATAATGACAAACCCTAGCACAAAAACGGCGCTATACAAATCATCCAATTATTATTATTATTTATGTGATTGCCGCTGAATTCAATGATTTGTCAAAGTACAACAACAGTAATTAAATATAATTTCTTGAATTACTGATTGATACCCTGTTAAAAAGACCACGAACCGCCACTGCTAAAAGTAAATAACTACACATTTCAACAAATAGCCCATTGTTCTCTTGTTTGAAGTACTCGTATCTATATGTTTCCGTTTTCGATATACATATTACAAATCCGTTTGAAAACCATTTATTTTATTATATACCTTAGCAATAATGTTATTTACTATCAATATATTACCTATACTTCACTATTTACCTTAGATAAAATGCAAACTATAATAAATACCCACCTCCTCACAATTACGTATATTGTTTTATTTGATCACTAAATATTTATAAAATGATTAAGGGGGAGAGGAATATCAGGGAGAGATTATTTATCAATTCGAAATAATTTCTCTTTGCGTATGCTCACAAGTTTCTGGCAAAACAACAGAAACTGTTCTGTGCTTTTGTAGATCTACAAAAAGCGTACGACAGAGTTGACAGGAAAAAGTTATGGAAGGTGTTGTCTAAGTATGGAGTGAATACAAATCTTCTACAGGCAATCGCATCGCTGTACGAGGGAAGCGTTGCATGTGTTAGGGCAAACGGTGATTTTACGGGGTGGTTTGACATCACAAAAGGTGTTAAGCTAGGCTGCGTAATGTCACCGTGGTTATTCAATCTATACATGGATAATTGTATTCAAGAATTGAAAGAGGTGGGCCTGGGCGCGAAAATGAGTAGTCTGCAAGTATGTTGCCTGTTGTATGCGGATGATGCGGTGCTGATAGCTAACAGTATGGAAGATCTACAGTCCCTCGTATCTAGGATGAACGAAGTAAGTATGAAGAATGAGCTAATGATGAATGTAAATAAGTCCAAAGTCATGGTGTTAGAAAGAGAGAGTACGAAAACAGTGTGCAATATAGTTGTGAATGATGAATACTTGGAGCAGGTCGATGAGTTTGTGTATTTGGGAAGTATGTTTACTAGAGATGGAAAGACTGATAGGGATATTGAAAGAAGGGTGAATGCAGGAAACTTCATTAACGGAGGACTGAACGCGGTTGGCGCAAACAAAAAGTTGTCCAAGGAAGCGGAGCTAGCAGTCCACAATGGAGTGCTGATACCAACCTTGATGTATGGCAGTGAGGCATGGAACTGGCAGAGGAAGGATGAAAGTAGACGGAATGCTGTAGAAATGAGATCTCTGAGACGAATGTGTGGTAAAACCATGTATGATCGAGTGAAAAATGTCGAGATTCGTAAAGAATGTAATGCTAATGTAAGCGTAGTGAGCAAGATTAAGAAAGGGACGCTTAGATGGTTTGGGCATGTAGAGCGAATGAACGAAGAAAGGAGTGTAAGGAGAATATATGACGCGAATGTGAATGGAAGAAGAAGCCGGGGACGCCCGAGGAAGACATGGCACGATCAAGTGAATCAAACACTCGAGTCGGGCTATGTCAGAAGTCGGAATAACAGAAGAGAATGTATGAGGCGTTGTATGAATTTGAATGAAGCAAGAAGTGTATGCCAAGATCGAGTTGTTTGGCAGTCCTCTCTGCCTACCCCTGCCGGGAAACGGCGTGATGATTAGTTAGTTAGTTAGAAATAATGGTATTATTTTAAAGCAATACGATAAACAGAATGTATTTAAGAAAGAAAAACAATTATCATTTTTTTATTATTATTTTTAAATGTACATTGTCTTACGTATGTTTTACAAAATGTTAAAACTAAAAAAAAATTAAAGTGGATTAACATAATTGTAATCTTTTACCACTGCGTTTTGTTCATAAACATAACCAAACTTTGAATTCATTCCAAACATTTATTTTTTTCAAAATATATCTAAATAATAAAGTTCTTAAGTAGATACCTACTTATGTTTTCCATTTTTTAAATATTCTACCCAAACAAAACTTCTTTTGGATATGTAATCTGTGGCTAACCAGAGTTATACATCTATGGGCTAACCTCAAAACAACATGTCAGGTTTAATATTTTTCATACTAATTTTAAAAGGTTATACCAACAGTTTTACATATAGGAATTTATTCAAACTACTCTCTAAACCTTCCCCTCACTAATAAGGCACTGAAAATAGAACAAACTGTGCTGTTTTCAGAAAAATAGAACAAACTGTGCTATTTTCAGAAAAATAGAACAAACTGTGCTATTTTCAGAAAAATCGATCTAGTAATTTTCAGCAAAATCGAAGAGAGACGGAAAAACATTAATTTTTATATATAGACATTCAAATATTCAATATCTGTGAGCGCCTATCACATTTTGTTTAATTTCCCTTAATAAATAATCCCTCTCCACCTTAGTAATCAATAATGTCATATTGTGTACCGAGAATTATACTGTGATGTGCCATTTAAATCAAGAGTATTTATAATTACTATAAATAGAATAAGTAGCAAATACGATAATCACCTCAGCCGTCTCACCTGCTTTTTACCTGACATTGACACGACTTCTGTACGTCATCGAATCAGTCGATGATAATAAAGCTATCATAGTTTTATTTATTTCTCTTTGCTTCGCTGATATAACACTTCATTCATTTTTTTATTTATTTTTTAATTTACCAATAATGTTTGATTATCTTCATTTTTTATAACAAAATAATAAATAATAAAATCCTATAATGCCTGCGCTGAGGATTTCATTCACAAAATATGAAATTAAATTGCTGTAATTCTGAATAGCAAGGAGAGGTGTTTTAAGTGCAGTTGAGTTGTTTCGGTGTTAGTCTGTATTTGGTGTTAATATATTTTATATTTCAGATCTCCCTCTGTAACGTATCCATTGTTTTATTTGATTTTTAAATTTATTATTGTTGTTGTGATTTTTAAAGGATAGTGGGATTTTGTTGTAGAGTTTAGTACCCATAGTATAAGAAGTTTTTTTTGTCCAAATACTCGTATTGTGTTTGTGGTTCCTTGTTGTATGTGTTTTTGACTCTGAGATCTAGTATTTCTAATATGTGTGATTGTTGTTATTTCTTGTTTTTTTGTATTTATGAATGTAAAGTAGTATTGTTTTTTTAATTTAAAAAATAAAACAATAACTTTGTTTACATCACTTTTATTTATACTTTAGCCGACCGGGTTTCGCTACTGGCTTTTTGTGTTCTAATGAGTAAATTAAGAATATGACTATTAGCACTTCCCCATCCGATAATACCATATTCTAATAGTGATTGGCAGAGAGTCATGTAGATCTTATTATTTTTTATACTAAGGACATTTCTGATTGTTTAAAAAAGGTATGTTAATTATTTTTTTTTTATATAAATAAATAATGTGGTCAGTCCACTTTAAATTGTGATTAATTTTTACGTCTAGATACGTTATGTGGTTTTCATTTTCCGATGATATACAATTACATTGCATAAATATATATTTTAACATGATAAAAAAATATAGCAATAAATAATTGTAGGATCTATAGATTTAAAAGGCTAATTTAAATCAGTGTCGTTGAGGTGGTTTTGGTATGGGTAATTGACAATGTATTCTAATGAAATCCTTTATCCCATCAACGGACTTATCAATTTTCTACTGTCAACGACAATTACATATAATGTCCGCTTGCTTAAATGGAGTTAATGAATTAATCTAGACAATGGCAGAACGGAGATTGGCATCTCTTGGCATAATAAGAAATAGCAGAAGTTATTGCACTTGAATGACGCTTTCGAGTCGGACTAATTAGACATGACCAAGCCAAGAAGAAGTGGTAACAATTCAATTTAATGGTATTGTGGCCGAAGATCCGAGTGTAACTGAGTAAGGCCAGTTTGGAAATAAATAAAAAGTAATCCAAAATTTATATATTAAAATTATATTTATCAATTTGGAAGGTATAATAATAATAATTTATTTAATCCGGAATGTGGTGAGGTTAGTGCAGTCCCACACGTCCCATAAAGTATATACAAATAACATATATAATTTATATTCATAAAAATGGAAATGTAAAGAGAACATAATAGATGTTAGTGAATTATTGTACTTGAGAATGATGGAGCTAATATATTTCTCCATCTTTCTTCTATGCTGGAATCTGGACTCTGGCGGGATTCAATGATGAGGACATTTCCGGATTTGCTTACCCTCTCCCTAAATCCTGCCACCCGGGTTCTTATGAGGGCTGCAAAGCCAGGAACTCGCCCCTCCGTGAGCATGTTGGAGGCACTGCAGTGTCTGGAAAGACCGAACATCGCGCGGTAGGCGTTGTTGTACTGTACGCGAAGTTTTTTCATGCTACCCTTCTTGAAGTTCGCCCAGAGCTCGCATGTACGAGTACGAGTATGAAGAGTTGTACAGAACGCAGGAAATAGCGTCCTTTTCACGAGTGGACTGCAAAGCCGAAACCTTCTATTGGGCATGTTTGACTTTACACTACAGAGTTCGTCTTTGCCTGTCGATATCATCGGCATCCATCAACTTACTAGTAATTACGTGTCCCAGATATTTGACTTTTTCTACCTCCTTCAGAAGCTCGCCATTCAAGAAAGCTGGTGGAATGGTTTTAGGACCCTGTCCATATTTGATAATCAGTAGTGCTGTTTTTTATGGGTTATACAGTATGTTTGTTTCGTGTGCGAACTCTTCACAGATGTATAGGAGGAACCGTTGCCCCCTTAGCGGCGGTGCCAGTATAATGTCAGGTTATTCGTAACCAGGGAATATTTGACTTTCTTTTCAAAAAACAAGATAAATAAGTAAATACAATTAACAACAACATTATATAAGTCGATTGTGCGGAGTATTCTGGAATACGCATCCACTGTTTGGTCTCCTAATTACGAGATTCATAATTACAGAATCGAATCCGTACAAAGAAAATTAATCCGTGTGATTGCATATCGTGAAGGTTTATCTGATCAATTTGGAACGTATAATCATCGAATTTCGCACTATAAACTACCATCTCTGTCAGTTAGACGTAAACTTTCTGATGTATTCCTTTTGTACAAAATTATACATGCATCAATTGATACACCAAACATTTTATCACAAATCAACATTAATACACCAACAAGAAAATCAACAAGGAGGATAAAAGACATGTTTTGTATAAAATCCTATAACACAAATACGAGATATTTCTCTACTTTACCGCGGACATTAAGAAATTACAGTACTATACACTGCTCTAATAACGAAATAGACATTTTTAATGACACAATTAATCAATTAAAAAAAAAGTTGTACCATTAATACCAAACTGATAATGTGATGATGCCCTTTATTAGGTACCAAAACAGTGTACCATCAGCACAGGTAATATTTTCTCGACCTTTCACTGCTTTTTCATTATTATTATCAGGGCGATACTGAGAGTGGAAGATACTCTCAGTATCGCCCTGGTGAAAGACCACCATTCAGAATTGAAACGTTGCTTGAAATGGCTTTTAGCCGTGTTTGGTGACCAGATCTGAATAGCCAGGTATTCCCAACCTTCCTCTCCCCTTCTCCTTCCCCTCCCCCCAAATACCTTCAGCCTCACGACATTCCCCAATTGGGAATGCCATAGTCTCACTGGCTCCAGACGGTTGGGAGCAGTTGGGACTCTTGTGCGGTATTCATGTAAAAAAAAAAAAAATTTGCGGGATAATGTTTGTTATTGTTTATTGTACTTATTAATTATTATTGCTATGTAAACATTAATGTATGTAAGTTTTGGGTATATTGCTTGTTATATGTACTAAAAAAAATTCATACGGACAAGAAACACAAGACAAACTGTGACATTTTTCTGCAACACTTACACAACCAACCATCTGTCACACTCACTGACCAATAGGATCAATGGGCAATGAGTTCGAAGGTATTGTTGATATATTTGCTGACTCCATTTATAAAATAAAGCGTCATCTATACCAGCACTTTGATGAATCCGACATGTAATCATTGTAGCGTGGATAATGTAAACAAGTACTGTAGGAGTAATATTAAGAATAAGCAAGAATGTATGTAATATGTTAAGAATGTATAAATAGTATGTAAAAGTAGCACTGTAGGAATACCACTCAATGGAGTTATTTAATCATGTTTAAGTTTATTTTAGAGTTAAGCGCACTTGAAGTGAAATAACACAAAACTGCGCTATATAAATGCTTTGTTATTATTATTATTATATTATTATTTAATGATTTGTGTTACATAATTGTTTTAGTTTTCTATTTTATGTTACTGTTAAACGTTTTAAAATATCGTTTATGGTTTAAAAAGCCGATAAACTTATAATGCTCGATAGCTAATTATATAATGTTTTAAAAATCCATTACGCTTTGCGTTACGGATTTGTTTCTTAACGTAAACGCAAAGCTCGTTAGCGCGATACGGACTACCAAACTTTCAATATGTGTTGCTTGAGACCGTTTTAACCTGCGTTAGCTAACGCAAAAGACACAGCCTTAGATCCCAGATCTGAAATAAACAAGTGGAAGAAAGTTACAAAGACAAAAGTTACTTTTGGCGGTCTCAGTGGTTTAATGATTACGATCCTTGGCTACGCAAGTATTTTTTATTTGATTAAATTGTGTTATTTCACAATTTATTTATTAAAAATAATATGTAGTATATTTGCGACACGTTCCAAAGTGCTAGATAATGTCAGTATAGCCCTGGTGAAAGACCACCATTCAGAATTGAAACGTTGCTTGAAATGGTTTTAGTCATGTTTGGTGACCAGATCTGAATAGTCAGGTACTTTCCACCTTCCTCTTCGCCTCATCAATACCTCCAGCCTCGCAACATACCCCAATTGAGGATGCCCTAGTCTCACTGGCTGCAGACGGTTGGGAGGAGCTGTGACTCTTGTGTGGTATCACATAAAAATAATTTTTTAAATCTGTATAGAACGAGTGGTGATTGTCTAGCAAATGAATAGCAACATGAGAGAAGTCCTATTTGTTATTAACCCAAATTGAAATTGAAAAAACCCAGTTTGATAGAGTGAAACCGGTCCGTTAAAAATAAACAAATGAATGAAAGTTACAAAGGTTAAATGGGACCTAAAATTTTGTATTTTCTCTTTCTCTTTTTAAAAATAAATACAAAAATTCCCGGGTTACGAATAATCTGACAATATTAGAAAATCTCCTACTACCATCACAGTAAGCGGAAGATGTGCTTGTATCGTAATGGAGGACTTATCCAGCCGATGAATGGAACTCACGACACCTGGATGAGACCCAAACGCGATGCCAACTCAGCCACTGACCGGTCGTAGTTTACTGGCATAGTGTCTACTAATGGCTACTAATCAATTTAGCTCGGCTTGATAACAACTCCGTTAGACAAATTACACAGAATTTCCACCGTGGACTATTTCCTAGAAGGTCCAGAATCGCAGGTCTGATGGGCTCAATTAACATTTTTCCCCGGAAGACCACTCTGAGTGATTTCTGCGATGTGGTTCCGCCTGCCAAGATCCTCGAATATGCTAAATAACTACTTAAATACTTGACGAGAGCCGGGGGATCAATGGCAATCATACTCAAGAACTCGGAACGCCGTAAACCGCATAATTACATCTGTGAATTGAACAACATTCGTCATAATGACTAGCAGAGGAGTGCATTACTCTATTACCAAAAATAAACTGTGTATTTTTTTCAAGTTCGGGTATGAATTGTGCATTTGGCGGCGTTCAACGTCGAGGTCGCGGGTTCAAAACCCCGCGTGAGCAAGTAAATTTAATTTAATTCATTTGTGTTCTACCTCCACCCCGAAAATATATAATAGATTTAGCCAAAACATTTTACTCCAAATTAGAATCGAACTCGAATCCCTCCATCTCCAACCTCGGCCCCTGGAACCCCAGCCGTCTCCGCCCAAATTCCATCTTATACCCTCCATTACCTTAGAGATCGGGATTAAATATAAGATTGCCCACATCAGGTGAAGTATTCCCTCATGTTGGAGAGAGTTCAGAAGAAATTTTTAAGATTTCTTTATTTGAGGGAGTATGGCTACTACCCGTGGCTCTATCCTACCGACTTTCTCCTAGGTATGCTCGGAATGAACCATCTGCGGGTCAGAAGGGATGTACACATTGTTACACATTTCTTCAGACTGATTCCCTTCTTTCAAAGAACATTTTTGCCCAATATTAAAATGAAACAACTAAAAATCTGTATTGAGATGATCATTGTTTTGTTAGTATATTTACCCATGCCAAAATATGTCTGCAAAAATCTCATTTATATTAATTCTCACTGTTTTTTTAATTCAAAGTTACTATTACCATATCACAGTTTAATTTATTTGACTGAATTTATGTTACATTATTTGTTTTTTTTGGGAAAAGATCTTAACTGGATTAAAAATCCAAACCAAGGAAAGGAAAAAGGACAAACATTTGGTCATAAACAATTTACTAAAGTTGATTTTTGTACTTACTGAATAAAATATATTTAATATGTCAAATGCATCCCCGAGTTTCGTCGTCGGCTCATAAATCTTAGTGATACGTAACTCAATCTTATCAATATTATCTTTTTTTTAGTACTCAATTTTAAATGCATTTTTTTTATTCATAGCACCAACCAGTCAAACACATATACATAATCTCTTTATATTTTATTATTATACTTTTTTCCTATTTATATTATATTACCATCATATGTCAATACTAGCTTTTTCACTTAATTTTGTATGATGGCACTTAATATGAACTAAACTTGTCAATTTGACTGTCCTAAAACGGGATTTGTTCTCAGCTGGGCAGTCAAAGCTTTCTTACATTTTATTGTTTAATAATGTGTGTTTCAAATAAATAAATAATAAAATAAAAAAATCAATTCGAAAAAGATTTGCATAAATCTGGTAATTCAATACAATAACATTCAATTACATGAATTAGTTGTGGTTTGTACAGATAGGATGGAGCCTTAGAAGCCAGCTTTTGACTTCTGTTATTTCATGACACGAGGAACTCAATAGCATGTTAGACCAGAATAAGAAAATCAACATAGCAGGATCACGTTTCCTCCAACAAAGTAATTCGCGCTGCCATACGGAAGCACACATGCGTGGCAAATGAATGCGAAAAGAACCTCTGTTTTTTTTTTCAAAACAGTGATTCATTTAATTAGCCATCTTCATAGAAAAATATTGCCGACAAAACAAGATGTCGAAAGTCTATACGTTGAGTGTTTCAATACATTTTTCCACGAATTCGTGGTAAAAAGATACGTCTTAAGTTCGCCGACAATTTAACGAAGACATTGATCCATATTATTACGCATTGACATGCAATTAATCAGATAGACATTTTATGAAAAGGGTGATAACATACCTGAGCTCGGCCGGTCGCTGTACCTCGTGCAGTACACCCAGGCTGGCCATACCATTGGTCCATCCCCTTTGCTGCTTCCTTCACTCTCAGATTTGGATAAATCTATCGGATCTGCTCCCGGTCTCGGCTTTTCAGTATTGGGGGGAATGGCAACACTGACACTGCTCGTCACTAAATTGTTTTGTAGGGAACTCCCTGATTTTAATTCACTGGCAATCGGCACTCTAGCCTCTGAATTAATCCTCTCAGATGACAATCTAAGCGAGCTAGTGGACGAATTATTGTTCAAATTCGTTGACTGCACCAAGTTTGAGGAAGGATTTTTAGATTGAAAGTAACTACTACTGTTTGATTCTTTGGATTGGTGGAATGCACCAGATTTGATGCCACTCCCGTAATTGTCTTTGAGATTTTGGTGGTGGAGAGGAACTGGTTTTGAAGTCTGTAAGGAACCTGATGATGCTAAAGGGTTCAAGACAGCTGCAGCGAATTTGTGTTTGCTTGAACCACTTTTGCTTCTTTTATGGAGAGGATCTGTGATTCTTCTGCCGAAATCTGCTTTTAAAATATTATCTATGCTGAATTTTAAACCATTATGATTCAAAATTATGTGTTGTCTTTCATCATCGACATTTAAATTGTGGGTTATGTTTGGATTGTTTGATCCAAATAGTCTTTCATTTACTCCACCGGCATTCATTAATGACGGGTTACCGATGTTAAAGTTTAATTTGTCGTGATGTCCAGGTTTCGGAATACTATTTTTTCTAATACCATCAATTCTTTCTTCCTGTGAGCCTTTTCCAATCATGTTGAATCCGCTGTTAAGACTTTGCGAATTTGGGGGCATCGGTAACATCCCTTGGTTCCCATAATGACTCTGTTTGTAGTATCGCAAGCTAGAGCCAAGTTGTGGAGCTAAGACGCCAAAACTCGTCAAGTTTTGCATAAGGTTAAGTTTTCCATCACAGCCTGGAGAATTTGGAGATAATTGGTTGGAACTCAAGCTCGGATTTGGTGAAACTTCGTTTGGTGAGAGTCTTGACATACCTGGATTTATACTGGTGGGAGAATTGGATAAACTATGAGGATTTTGGTGTAAGGATTCCAATTGTTGCTGCACGACCGGCTGGATCGGTAGATGAGGATTAAATAACATTCTGTTTTGATTTAGGAACAATAGTGGATTTGGTGCAATAGGATTCGGCCTCAGAAGCAAATGTTGGCCTCCGTGAAGATTTTGGCTCAACTGCGAAATAGCTGACAGATGAGATTGAATGTGTTTAAATGATGATAGGTTTTGAATATTATGCCCAGCAACTGATGAAGCTGGTGACGGGGCCGGAGAAGATCTAGGTGAAATGATCTGGGAATTGGCAGTAGAAGAAGTTCTATTTTCATTATCGAAGCTTCCCATCTGCGCCTCGTTTCCAACAGAGAGAACAGTGTCCTCACTGCAACAACTATTTCCTTCTTCCATATCGTCGCTACCTTTTCCACTTCTTCTTAATTTATCATCTTCTTCATTTGGAGAACTATTCCTCTGGTCATACTCAGCGTCTCTATATCCGAAGCTATTCTGACTATTTCTTTTCGGCGATCCTTCAAAGTTTGAAACATTTTCCGAATTGAAAACCAGCTCTCTCCTGCCAGGCTCTTCTAAGTGCGGTGAAAGCCTTCGGACATAATTTGGCGTGCTCTCCAGCAATTTTTCTGTAGAAAAAACACCAGAATTAGAGCAGGCAGTAGCAGGAGGGCTGACACTATCTCTTTCTGATTTCATTTTCAACATGTTATGCATTGAAAAGGACGAGTTTAATTGAGGAGGTGTGCTCTTCAGAAGTTCTGGTGTGTTCGTGCACCTGTTGGGAGATCTTCTGTCGCTTTGGTCTGGAGAACTGGTATACTTCCCAGGGTCAGAGGTATTTGAAGAGTAGGGGTTGTCTACTCTTCTCTCCGGACTCGTGGGCTTGTATTCCGGGCTGGAGATGTCTTCCAGCTTCTCCCTGGACCCTGAGTGGACACTTCCATCATTGGACTCCTCCTCGCTTTGCTCCTCGTGGCTGACCTTGGAATGGCGCTGATGATGCATCAGGTTTGCACTCACAGCGGCCATTTCGAGTATTTCTTCCCCGCTCTCAATTTTGACTAATGCTTCAGGACACCATGTTTAAAATTCACTGCACATATTTATCAATGTTCCCAGGAACCATTGTGACACTTCTGATTGATGTTTATTATGGCTTTATTCTATTTTTGTTGTATTTTTGCTTTAGGAAACCATTTTCACGTTCATTTAACACAATTTTTAATTGATTAAGTTTTTTTTAAGTTTTTCACTTAACCAACTTTTTTATACGTGTTTCCATTTTAACATCAAGCATTTTTTTCTGCAATTACAAAAATGAGAAATGTGTAAATACTGGATTTCACAGAAATGGGTTACCAAGAAAACTAATTATGATTCAGACAACCTCCATAGTTTCCCCGAAGAAGCACCAACACCCGATAGGAATGGCATGAATTTGACATTCAAACGCGATGATTCCTATTCAATATGTACTTACTAATTTGAAATTGCTAATCACTATTATATCTGTAGCAATATTTTCACAAAATTATCCCCTTTTTAGCAAACATAAGCAATTATTCCATACCCATCTGATATTAAAAAAATTATGTAGGTTATGATACCATATTACCAAAACTCTACCAGTGAAAACGTGCAGAAAAAATAAGAATATATTTTTTTATTCTCCAGATTTTGAATCCCAAACGAAATGAACAAGGAAGAGTGATCGTATAAAAAAGTTAATGGAAGAAGTCGGGGACACCCCAGCAAGACAAGGGACGATCAAGTGAGTCAAATGTCCATTGATGACAGATCACATTCAAGAGTCGAAATAACAGAAGCGTGCATAGTATGGAACAAGGAGTTTGTGTCAAAAAAGACTTGTGTAGCATTCAATCCTATATAGTATAACCTCACAGAACTTCAGTTGTTTCACAGAATTTGAAGAATTCATCAAAATATAAATCTAATATTAAAGATCGGTGAAAATTCTATCTAAGTTCTGTTATTATCACATTATTGGCCAGTTGTTTCACTGTGCTTGAATAAAAACGGAACTTCACAGAACTTGAATATTTACGTTGAAATTTTAATTAATCCTTCAAATTCTGTGAAACAACCCGCCCATAGACTATAACCTACCCCTGAAAAGAAATGACTTGATGGTGAGATAGAAATTGTTACATAATATTCTAATTTGTGCATGTATGAGAGTGTGCTGCTCATCAATATTTCAAGTCACAGTTTTAGTTGTCATATGTATAATACTAGCTGATGTGTACCGGACATGCTCGGGATTCTTTGGAATAAAATTACGTAGTTGTGAATTCATGCTTGTCGTTTGGGTGCCATAATTGATTTGACAGCGAAAGTAAAGCCTTGTGACGACTATTGCTATCTCTGAACGAAGAAACATTCATTTGAAAATTTTATTTCATTTAACATTTATTTCAACAAAATATATCTAAATAATAAAGTTCTTAAGTACCTACTTGTGTTCTCCATTTTGAAAATATTCTACGCAAATATTTTTTTTTCTTTTGAATATGTAATCTGTGGCTAACCAGCGTGACATAGCTATGGGCTAACCTCAATACAACATGGCGGGTTGAATGTTTTTCATAATAATTTTAAAACGTTATAGCAACAGTTTTACATATTGGATTTCATTCAAACTATTCTCTAAACCTTTGCGTCACTAATAAGAACGAACTGTGCAATTTTCAGCGTAACCGTATCGATAAAATCGAGGACAGACAGACAAGCATTCATTTTTTATGCATGAGGAAGATATCTGTTATTTTCCAATTATATTAGGTTAGGTTAGTTAGTGTAAGGCGCATTTGACGTGAACCTTCACAAAACTGCGCTATAGAACTTACCTCTTATTAAATTTTATAAATACCACGAAGTGATTACTTTCAAAATGGGTTTTCTGGAGCTCGTCCGAACATCTCTGTCTCTAAAATTTCTCCAGTGTCTTTAAACAATGTCATTGTATCCCCAATAATTGTTCTTATTATTGGGTGACAATGTATGTGGTCTGCATTGTTCAGTGTTGGCTGCATTGTTCAAGTTTATGGCTGAAACTTCACTAATTCAGAGCGTCCTTGGGTGGACAAAGCGTTGCAGAAATTTCTCACGCTTTTACAGGGTTTTTTGGTAACTTGATCAGGGATGGAGGCATTTACAGACTATAAGACATAAATAATATAGCTTTTTACATTAGCCCCCTGAGCTTTTGGCTCATCGCTCTGTTAATTGCACAATAAATATAGTAAATAGATAGCAGTAGAGTAATCTTATTCCCTTTGGGTAAGGTACTTTGGGTAATGGAAGGAATTATGCTGGCGTCAGCTGATTCTAGGGGATTTAGTCTTCATTTTTGAGTATGCTGAGCGGAGGGACTTTTTGTGGAAAGGAAGGAATATATCTATCTGTTTCTGGAAGATATACACATATTACGTTGCGCGAGGTAGGAAACTCAATTAACGGAGGACTAAACGCGGTTGGCGCTAACAAAAAGTTGTCCGAAGAAGCGACGCTAGCAGTCCACAACGGAGTACTGATACCAACCCTCATGTATAGCAGTGAGGCATGAAACTGACAGAGGAAGGATGAAAGTAGACGGAATGCTGTAGAAATGAGATCTCTGAGGCGAATGTGTGCTAAAACCATCTATTATTTTGTGAAAATTGTAGAGATTCGTAAAGAATGCAAGGCTGATGCGATCGTTATGAGTAAGATTGAGAAAGGGACGATTTTATGGTTTGGGCATGTAGAGCGAATGAACAAAGAAAGGAATGTAAGGAGAATATATGTCGCGAATGTGAATGAAAGAAGAAGCCGGAGACGTCCGAGGAAGATACGGCATGATCATGTGAATCAAATACTTGAGTCGGCCCATGTCAGAAGTCGGAATAACAGAAGAGAATGTATGAGACGTTGTATGAATGTGAATGAAGCAAGAAGTGTATGCCAAGATCGAGTTGTCTGGCGGTCCGTCCTCTCTACCCCCTCTACCTACCCCTGCGGTAAAACGTCGTGATGGTTAGTTAGTTAGTTAGTTATCATCTCTTTTCTAAGTCACACATGCACTTGGACCATTGTGCTTTTTATAATTACTTTTATTTTCGTATGAGTCGTCTTTGTGTTGCCATTTTAAACAATCTCAGCGATCTCATCTTTTTGTCTACTATTAAATGTCAGACTGTGGGTTTGTGTTTGGGTCTTATAACTATTACTGTTTTGCAGTTACAAAATATTTAATGTCAACGGTATAAATATAGCATAAACAATAATTACATGTCACAGGTAACTACACGCATATTATTAAATGTGGCATTAGGTCGTATAATGGCATCAGAAAGTATATAAAGAATAAAAATTCACGAAAGATATAAAACTAAAAGATATGCGTACATATAAAACATATAGTAAACTTAAGTTAAATTAATATTGATTAATAACATATGATAGTATAGCCTTTTTGTACTTTCCTTCCGTACAGTTAAATATATCCGCTACATCTGCGTATCTATTACTAACTTCATGTAATCTAGGTACAAGCGAGTTTTTGTAATGCTCAGTCCTGGTGTTGTTACATTTAAACAGGATTTTGATATTTAGTCTTAAATGAATAGTGAATCTTAAAAGCGCCCCTGCCCTGGATTCATTTACCTTCCATTTGTTCGAGTGTTTACATATTTCTAAGTTTTATTGCTCTTTGTTTTGGTCTGTTTGTTTGCCGTTTCGTTGCTGTTTTGTTGCCGTTTGTTGGCGTTGACAAAGCCGGCGACCACCCGCCCGTGTGAAGCGGACCCGAGACTAATTACGTCATAAATCTGCCCCGACAATCTGCCGGGTCTCTCCAAGACCGTGCCCGGCTCTGCACCGAGTGTTTTGTCTAAACGTCGAGTTATCATACATACAGAGAAGGTAGCTCATAAGAGTCAGAGCGCTGGACCGCGTTAATCGTGTTTTTTAATTGTGACAATTGAATCGCCCTATTGACACATTTGAAAAAATTTCAGAATGTTCACAATTCATCTCTAATAAATCTGTTTGTCACTAGTTTTAAGTCACCAGTTACATGTCTTAGTTGTAAGTCGCTAGCTATATAAGTCTTAGAAATAAGTCACTAATTATAAGTCTGAATTAGGTACTTTCTAGTTATAAAGCTGTAAGCCATTAGTAATAAATCTAATATCTAAATTATTAGATTTAAGTCTAAGTGATAAGGTATAGGTTAGATAAATTATGTTGTAAAGCGCCCTTGAGGTGATTTTCTCATGAAAACGGCGCTATAGAAATAATTCGTTTATTATTATTATTATTAATTCACTATTACTGTGCTTAAAGCAATATGTTAATTTCAACTCATATATACCGTATTGTAAAATGTTTATGTACAGCGCCAGAGAACATTTCTCCCTCTTCCTGTGTTAGAGGTGCATAAATGTGGAGATAATCTTCTCTACCCAGTGAGCGTGCTGCCTATTTCTACTGTAGGGCTTTTATTATGTTTTATTTCAAAGTATTGAAAACTGTGTTTTATGTGCTAGCGGTACTTGTTGATAGCAATCTTATATTTAAGCCCGCTCACTAAGGTAATGGAGGGTATAAAATGGAATTTGGGCGGAGACGGAGGGGGATAGTTTCAATTCACCAATATAAAATGTATTCCCCTAAAACTAACTAACTAACTAACCATCACGCCGTTTTCCCGCAGGGGTAGGCAGAGCGAAGAGACCACTCATTTTGGCACATATTTCTTACTTCGTTGGCGTTCGGGAATTCTCAGTAAGGAACGCATTCCAAAAAAAAATTCTTTTTCGAGACTTTAATAAGCATTTTTTTAATTAAAAAAGGTTGGTCGCTTCCAGAATAAACAGTATTTCGTCAGGATAAAACTTAAATTTGTTAGTTTAAGTTTTATCCAGACGAAAACAAAAATAAATGTAAAATAGTAGCTGAATGGTACTCGGCCTTGTTCGGTTTATTTTTTTTTTTAATAAAGTTATGAAGTTGTGAATTCTTGCATGTCTTTTAGATGGAATAATTGATTTGACAGCGAAAGTAATGCCTTGTGACGACTATTGCTATCTCTAAACAAATAAACATTCATTTGAAAATTTAATTAATTTATTTCAACAAAATATATATAAATAATAAAGTTCTTAAGTACCTACTTGTGTTTTCCATTTTGAAAATATTCTACCCAACAAACCTTCTTTTGAATGTGTAATCTGTGGCTAACCAGAGTGGTATATCAATGAGCTAACCTCAATACAACATGGCGGGTTCAATGTTTCACATACTAATTTTAAAGAGGTTATAGCTACAGTTTTACATGTTGGATTTCTTTCAAACTACTCTCCAAACCTTATGATTTACTACGAATAGAATATAAAATTATTAAAATAAAATATTAGGTACGGTAAAACTCATCCTTGTTTTGACCTTTGACATTCTATTCTCAAAACTGACCGGCCATAGATTTGGAGCGTTTTGGCGACCTTTGAAAAATTGAAACTATGAACATTATTTTAACTATGAAAACTAACTTTAGGAAAAAATAGAAATATACTGCCATTTTGCAACGTCATTATTGATAAAAAAAAAATAAAAAAATTTAAAAAAATCTACTGGAGTTATTCCTTAACCCAAGTTTTATTCAATGTAGTTATTAATTGATTTAATTTGTTTGACAATAGGTGGGAGTTTATTGCATAATATTACAGCTAAAAACTGAGAGATTCTTTGTCCAAAGGTAGTATTATAGTTAGGAATATTTACTTTGTATATTTGCTTTGCTCTGGTATTACGATTATCTAGAGAGTTTGGCTTTGTCTTGTTTGAGATGATGAAACAGAATATTTTGTAACCTGTAGATCTAAGAATGTAGTTATCATTAACAGTAGTGCTATAATAATTATATTTATAATTTGATAATCAATTAATAATTGCAAAATATAATAATTTTAAACAATCATAGATAGCTGGTACCTACACACTTTTTGAAAAAAATACGAGATCACCCCTGTTAGTTTTTTTTAAAGAAAAAAACTAGCTTTATACGACCGTGAATATGTATCTATCTATGTGCCAATGTATATAAAATATTAAACAAGTAAATAATTGTTACTGAATCAAATAACTTCTGTTCTTATATTTTGAACAAGATTTATGTTGACATTCTTCTTGCAAACATTCTCTGGTCGGGTGCCAAAAGCGACGAGCGTTTTTTTTCTGATTTTTCGTCGAGATTAGAAAAATTGTATTCTCAAATATGTTTACCTTATTCCAGCGAAGCAGATATTTTACAAACTCCACAACATTATGTGGAAAGATTTAAATACACAGTGTACAAGAATTTTATTCAATGTTTCACGACCGGTAAGAACGTAAATCTGTCACGCATGTTTTCACCGGCTGAAACTATAAAAATATTCACAATATCCTACCAAATACCTCCCTAGACGTGTCATTATCCATTACTTCTTTGTCTACTACATAACTCCGCGCATTCCTTTTCCTATTCCCCTAAAAATTAGCTATTTCTCCAGCCATAAACTTTGTTTCAAACCCAAGCCCCATTGTGTTGGTAGAAATAAAACCCGAGATTTTACGGCCATGTCCGACATCTAGCGGCGAAGCTCGACACTAAAAATAATGTAAAATTTAATTTAACAATTTTATTGCGTAGCTTTTAGATATTTTATGATTTGTTTTTAATGCATACGAGATTGTTTGCTATTCTTTGTACATGAAAGAAGCTTATGGTGTTTTGGCAGTGTTTAATTGATGTTTAAAAGATTTTTTTATGGTTAACAATATTTTTTCGTATTTTTAATCTCTCGACAGCGTTCAATTGCTATGTTAGTGCAAAGAAATTGTGATTTCTTGCAGTGCACTGCTATGAGAAATGCGTAAATACAACCTTTTTTATAACAAATATAAAATAATGATATTCTCACTGGGATTTTCCGTGCTGAGGATTTCATTTACAAAATATTAAATTAAATTATGTTAATGTGATTGCTGAAAAAAATATTTATAAGATGAGGAGTTTTAAGTGCAGTTCAGTGGTTTCGGTGTTGGTCTGTATTTGGTGTTAATATATTTTCTATTTCAGATCTCCCTATGTAACGTATCCAGCGTTTTATTTTATTCTTTAATTTTGTTGTGATTTTTGAAGGAGAGTGGGATTTTGTTGTAGAGTTTAGTACCATAGTATAAGAAGTTTTTTTTTAATCGAAATTTTGTGTTTCTGGTTGCTTGTTGGATGTGTTTTTGATTCTTAGATCTAGTGATTCTAATATGTGTTCGTTGTTATATCCTTTTGTTTGTGTTTATAAATATAAAGCAGTATTGTTTTATTGACTAATCAATGTCTTTTTACAGAAGTCTACGGAATAATTACAATAATAATTAATAAATACATCAGTGTTCTTTCAATTTCATATCCATAGATTACACTTTAGGAGATTAAATATCTGTGTTGAAATATTCGCCATATTTGAGAAATTTCACAAAAACTACGCTATAAAACAAAACCATCAGCCGTCAATGGCTTAGTTGGCACCGCGTTTGGGTCCAATTCCTCGGCTGGCTAAGTTCCCCATCACGACACAAGCAACATTTTCCGCTTACTGTGATTGTAGTAGGAGATTTAAAAATATTTTCAAGTTATTCGTAACCACGAAATGTTTTCTTTAATTTTTTTTTATTTAAATTTTTTCAACGAATATTTATTTAAGTATATTTTTGTCAATAAGGAATATTAAAACAAAAAATTCAATATAATTACAAGAAATTATAGGCAATTAATTGATTATGACTATAATTATTGCTTAATGTTTATTGCATTAAATCATTATGATTTAATGCAATAAACCTCGGAATAATGTTGGCATTCAGAATCAAGCGTTAATTGCCTACCTAATAATTATTGATAAATTTATTAACAATATTTAGTATCACAAAATAACTAATAATAATTCTTATACTATTACATATAGATAATGATAATTTAAAAACTAATGGATTTTTTCTTGTTTAACTTAATGTGCTTTTTACAATCTACTTCAAATTTATTAATTGTTTCACTTTTGATTGGGTCCGGCAGAGAATTATAGCATATCATCCCTTTATAAAATATACTATTTTGCGTATTGGCTTTGTTCTTTTCCGGTAGCCTAATATCCTTACACGTTCTTGTATTATATCTGTGAATATCCTATGTACCCAATGATAACTGGATAGGTAAATATAAATAACCAGTACTGCCCTGAAGACTTTAGCCGTGTTTTGCGACTATATCTGAATATCCAGGTACTTCCCAACCTTCCTTTTTCCCATTTCCGTCGCCTCCCCAATCTCACTGGCTCCAGATAGTCGCAACTTGGACTCTTGTTCGGTTATCGCATAAAAAGGGGAATACCGTCGGGATTTAAAAAAAAATCAATACTTCCAGTTAGGTACTTTACACGTCTTTTATTAATGTAAATAAAAATTTGCACCATTTCTGATTCGTCCCTATATTAGAAGAATTTTCAATATATAAAAAACTTTACAAAACACATTCCTTCTTAAACATTTACATTTCGAATGGCCACCAATATAGACAGAAAACATTTTTTACTTAAAAATTCATATTTTCGAAAATCGCCCACAACTATTAGAAAAAAAACATAGCGCCGGCGCTAATATTCTACACAAAGATGGTTTTGACATTAGATTGAAAAATTTAGAAAAATAAAGAAAGCCGTGAAAATTGATAGCATTAATCAATGTAATTTATCCTACAGTCCCATATTAGATATATTTCCCCTCAAAATTTCCCGCTTCTTAATACCTCCTACAACGTTCTGTGTCTCTTTATGTGTTGTGTTCCTTTCTATTACAATATGAAGTATCTCACTGTTCCATTGTTTTGCTTTATATTTCGTCCCATCACTCTATATATTTTTGTTTTAGTTTTAAATATTACCCTGGCGAAGCTTTAGATGGGCGAAACCGGTTGGTGATGTATTTTAAAAAGTATTAATTGTATTGGTGTTTAATTCGTATAACTCCATTTAATTTTTTTTTTTATTTAATATAAATCAAATTTAATAATGTCATTCTAAAGTTTTGCGAGTATTTTTAGTTTTTATTATTGTGACAGCTGTTTCGGCGTTCAATTCCATCTTCAAACTGCGGTTAATCCACATTGTGACGACTTATTTAAACAAATGAAACAGCTGCCACAATAATAATAAATAAATAAAACTAAAAATACTTGCATAACTTAATAATAACATTATTAAAAGTGTTATTATTTTTTCAGTGTATTATACGAAGGGACAGTTAAAGTTTTTGAATTAAAAAAGCTGGGATCCAATAATAACTATGATAAAATTCGACGTGATTTTTTAAAAATAGGTTTACAAAATTCATTCAATCCTATATATTCATTATTTCTCTCAGAAACTGGGCGTTCTGTACAGACCCAACAGACACTTTAATAGTACACAAACTCTGTACTGGCCGGGAGCCCCAAAATATCTGAAAAAAACCCTCGACTCTGTGCAGAAACGGGCAGTCCGTTTGATAGATTCGCCTATCTTAACAAACGGATTACAGCTTTGATGAAGATGCCCTGAGGACCTAGCGTCATTGATCCCTTCGACACCGGTGCATATTCGGGAAACACGTCAAACGCGCGCCCAACATTTGCATATGGTTGAAATTTTCACGTGAGAACGGGTCGCTTCTACAAGTCGTTCTTGTGTTCAACAGCTCGGCTGTGGAATAATCTGGCAGCCTCTGTGTTACCTCCACCCTACAACATAGGTATCTTCAAGATCCAAGCTCACTCCTTCCTATCCTCTAAAAGACCCTCCACACAGCATCCCCAAAGATGGGTACAGGCCTTCAGAAAAATTATTTCCCTAAGGGCCTCCTGTGTGGAGTTACTGTAAAAAAAAATCGTTTCTTATTCTAGTTTGAATTCGAAATGTACTTATTTCGCATTTCATTTGTATTACAACCGGACAAACTTTGAATATATTGTAACAGGTTACCCATGTATAGTTTAAAAAATCTGCTATTGCATAATATGAAAAAAGGGTTTCCTACCAAGTTATCTATGAAATAAAAATCTGTTAACGAGAAGCAACAAAACTATTGTACGTTGAAGCTTCAACAGATTTTTTGTATGAAATTAAAAAATAAACACAATTATTTTCTAATTTCTTCAAATGATTGATAACTTTGTGGCGTCATTATTAATTATACAAACAATTATTTTCTGCTTTTCATGTGGGATGAGATCTCTGAGGCGAATGTGTAGTAAACAATGTATGATCGTGTTAAATTTTCGAGATTCGCAAAGAATGCAAGGCTGATGTAAGCGTAATGAAAAAGATTGAGGAAGGACGCTTAGATGGTTTAGGCATGTAGGGCGAATGAACGGAGTGTAAGGAAAATATATGAAGCGAATGTTAATTTGTTAGATAGTGGTAGATACTTTTAGTATTGCCCTGGTGAAAGACCACCATTCAGGTTCGAAACGATGCTTGAAAAGGGTTTATCCGTGTTTGGGGACCAGATCTGAATAGCCAGGTACTTTACCACCTTCGTCTTCCTCATCTCATTCCCCTTCTTTTAACCTTCAGCTTCTCAATATACCCAATTAGGGATGCCGTAGCCGGGAGCAGCTGGGACTCTCGTGCGGAACTCGCATAAAAAATTAATAAAGAAGATGCCCGAAGAAGATATGGCATGATCAAGTGAATCAATTACTTGAGTCAGGCCATGTCAGAGGTCAAAATAACAGAAGAAAACGTATGAGACGATGCCTGAATGTGAATGAAGCAAGAAATGTGTGCCAAGACCGAGCTGTTTGGCGGTCCGTCATCTCCGCCTATCCCTGCGGTAAAACGGCGTGATGGTTAGTTAGATAGTTACGGGCGCTAAACCGACAAAGATGCTTTGATATAAACGGTGCCTCAGCAATAAGCCGTTCGGATTGAACATTTTTAATTAGGACTGCTTCAAGCCTGGTCTGGATACAAGCACGTAGTTATTATCTTCTATTCTTGTTTTTTTGATGAGATTTTTTTTTATCTTTCAAAAAATCTCTCTTAATATGTGTTAAAATATTTTTATAATTAATTACTGATTTCCAACGCCTCGGGTATTTATGCGTTATTTATTTATTTAATGTGAATTATTTATTAATATATAAAACATATTTCGACAGGAACAATCGACAGTTAGACTTAACGACCCGAAAAACACAACGCAAAAATCACTTCGACACGAAAATGGTTTCCGCCATGTGAAAATTAGAATTAGTTTTAATTACCAAAGAAATAAAAGGCCAGAAGTGTCTTGTGGGCGTGTTCGTGCACCCGAAGTAAGCTTAATTTTACCTTACTTCCGTTGAAATTGATGATACATTTTCAAATTGAAATGTCTTAAATTAGCGTCATCTGTTTACTCTCAAATCAGTAGATTGCAGTTGCGTGCAGCCCATAAAGGCTGAAAAGCTGTGCCTGCCTTTCTTTTTCCAGATTTCACAAAAAAATTACCAGAAATTTCAGAATATTTTTATTTCATAATCGTTCTACCGTAAGAAAATGCTTCTACTAAATTTATAAATTAAATAATTAAAATTTACAGTATTTCGTTGTAATTTGGCTTGAGCGCCTCATCCTTCTTGCTTTATGATGTAATGAATAATGATAATCAACACCTAAAAAGCTGCAGCCTACCCTTCGTCAAGAAGCACTGCACGTCACTGGTAGGATGGGTATAGATTACACTTCTAGGGATTATCCATTCAGTGGTTTTAATTCAATTAAACATGCGAAGAACAACGCGTTGATGAATGGATCTTTCGTAATTAATTCGATGGTTTTTAACCCATGTTTTGAATTTAGAACCATGTCCATAGAATTTAACAGATGGTCCCTCCGACGTAATTTTTTTGATTTTTTCATTTAATTAAGAAAAACGAATAACGAATTACGAACAAACTGAAAATATTTCCAAATCGTCTAATACATGTCACAACAAGCGGAATTGCTTGTGTCGTGATGGAGGACTTAGCCAGCCTCGAACTTTGGGGAACCGGGCGCGATGCCAATTCAGCCACTGATCGGTCAAATAGTAGGTGACGCTTGATTATGTTTTAATGTGTAATTTTTGCGAAATATCACGTCTAGAGTAGTTAACAAATCTTGCGAATATCTTAAAACAGATATATAATCCCTAAAAGTACTGTAATCTATATGAAATTGAAAAACGATAACATATTTTAACGTAATATCTTCCTAATTCTATTCTGTTATTGCTTTAGAGTCCACACTCAATAGTTGGCTAAAGGTTTTTCTGTAAATTCTCTACGGGTAATAAGAAAAATGTCTAACGATTGATGTGAATAAAATTCTTGAACTGTATTCTTTTAAATTATTATAAAATACACACTAAAATCTCTAAAAGAGGTGCACTTTAAAAACCAGTGTATTTTGTTCCAACATTTTGCTTTAAGTTTTAACATGAACAATCTGACATTAAATTGATGGCGCTGAGATTTTTGAAATTGTTTTAAATGGTATCACCAAGATGACTCATAAGGGGCTGATTCTACATCATATTGTACGACAATTTTATTTTTAACGCTTTGCAAAGAAGATAATTACATATAAAAGCGTTTTTTTTTTAAATTTTATTTCTGAAATTCATGTATCTAAATAACCATGTATTAGATGTTAGATAAATAAAAAAAAACTCAATTATATTCGCAGATCAAAAAAAAACTTTAAAAACTTACTAACTTAAGAAAACTGTAAAATACGAGAATGTGAAGAACACATTTCAAAGATGAAGTGAGTAGCTTTGTGTTACCATAGTAATGATATTTAGTGGGACAAAATAATGAATATCTACAAATATATGTCAAGCTTGCAGTTTTAGAACTTCTTCATCCGAATCCTTAGATTTTTTCCTAACTACTCGTACACAATTTATTTTTAAATCATTTTTGTAATAAGTAGGTATAGCTTGCGTTAGCAGATTACAAAGTGTGTATTTTTTAGTGTTGGCCTTTAAACTATTAGGCACACTTTTTGCACCTCTACGGCCAATCTTTAGGATTTTATAACAATGATTTTAGGTCTTGTTAATTTAGTCTTAATTAGTAGATGAATTGGCAATTCAAAGACTAATTATTTACTTTCATACACATTAAAAACAAAGACGAAATTTAAATTTAAAGCTGTCGAAATATTAATCACAATCTTATTACGATAAGAAGGCCATTTTTTTTTTTTGATGATTGGTAGAGATGATTTTACGGAATTTATGTTCTGCCATCGGATAGAGGTGGATCCTGATTCCGGCTCTTTTTAAGGATAAGGCATTGTGCTTACCCTTAGAATTAAATACAATTTGCTAAAGAGGAATATTCCAGCCAAAAATATTGCTACAAGCTGTATGTCTTATGTCACCACGAATGTAGGTAATGGGAATAAAATTCGCTTGGCACGCGGAGTCTAGAATTTTTTTCTGTGAACGCAAAAAGCGTGTTTTTATTTATTTCGAGAAGAATTTTGAAAGAAAGAAAAAAAATTATCAGGGGAATCTTTTACAAATAATTTTATCTATAAAGAAGTGTTTTTTTTTTAAACTTGTTTCTTACATCATTTTCTAATTGAAAAAAAAATATTATTTAGTATTTTACGGTCATATTTTTTACGACGTAATTAACAATTTCCTTTTAATTCTTATCAAGGGAATTTCTAGGAAAAGGTTCAATTTATCCAAAGCATATTTTTTTGGTTATCATAATGAAAACCGATTCCTAGTATAGATTAATCAAAATGGTTATTTCACAGATAGCTTTGCCTCAACTGCGATTCCGATTACATATTAATGAGAAAACATTCTAAAAGAGGTTTGTGGTTGAATTATCACAATATTATTAAAAATATTATGGGTGTTATACAAACTTAACACATGTAGTTTATTATTACTGAGTTTTTAGAAATTAAATCACTTTTATCCGACATTTCGGGCTTTTGGCGTAGATACTTTACAAACATCGAAAGTTTGTTAATTCGCTTAATTTAATGGCATTATTATGCGACAAATGACTCACTAATCATGTTTAAAGTCAATACTCTAGATAATATTGAGTTTTCCTTTTGTTAAAACTACGCAAAAATCGATATGTCATTCGCTATCATACCGTTATGAGAGAACCGGAACCGCAGAAAAGCAAAAAGTCTTTAAGCCCAGGGATAAGAACAATGTCTCTTCCTTATAAAGATCCGAAATCAGATTTTATTTTGTGGCCGGTCTTACTAAGTGTAGTAAATAAAATATTATTGTAAAGTACGACAGGGAGAATGATATAAGTCGATAACCAATATTTTTCAATAATAATACTGTATTGGACGAGGTTGTGGGGGAAATCGAAGATGACGACGTTTAATCAATGCCAGTTATCGTCTTCTATTTTCCTTTAAAACTTAAGAAAATCATTTTAAGATATGAAGTTTAAAAAAATTTATATAACTAATTTTTAACATTACCCATGGATAATAAAGAGAAAAAAAAATTACTAACCCTTAGGTAATGTTTATTCTAATAGATAAAACAGACGGTCTCCGTGGTTGCAATCCGGAGATCGCGGTTTCAAATCCCGGCCTGCCAAGGTAAATTTTATTTTATTAAATTGTGTTATTTCACAATTTATTCATTTAAAACAATATGTAATACATCCTAGAGTGGTAGATACTTTCAGTAACGCCATGGTGAAAGACCACCATCCAAAATCAAAAGGATGCTTTAAATCGTTTTAGCCGTGTTTGGTAACTAGATCTGAATAGCCAGGTACTACCCCACCTTCCTCTCCCCCGTATCCTTCTCCTCCTCAATACCTTCAGCCTCACAACAAACCCCAATTGGGGATACCATAGTCTCACTAACTATCGTGTGGTATCACATAAAATGAAAGAAATAAAACAAAAAAGAGAACCGTTTGGCTGATCCGATAAAACTTTTGAAAGTCTCTCCGTATTTATATTATACTAGGTATACTCGAATATACCATAGATTTAATTTAATTTGTACCAATCTGAAAATGTCCGTTGTGAGGTGAAACTGGTTCGATGTGAAATAAACAAGTGAAAGAAAATTATGTAAGTTTTCCATTAAATTTTTAAAATCTTGTAAGAAATGAAATTCCACCATGAATTAACGTTTTCAAATTAATAATAAACCTTGTGCGTCATGAAATTTTGTACAGATTTCCGTTTGAAAATAGCGTCATTTCCATCATGAGCTTGGAGCCTTAAAACTTTAATTTAACTCCCGAAAATAATACATTTTAGTACCATATGCAATATATGCATATTACGATTGTTTAATAAGAATGGAGATTGTCGAAATCTGATTTGAACAAGTATTTTTTAAGCGTGTTTCAGAGAAAGATACCTATCCAAAGGGAATATTAAATTAATATTTAGGTAGGAAGGTAGCAGTGGCGTGCATTCCATAAAGGCCAAAAAGCTGTGACTACGCTAAGAAAAAATAAACATTAAAAAGGCGTGAAATTTCTGATAAAAAAAAATTTGATTGCATTTGATAAGGAACTCGTACGCTCATTTATTCAGTTGACTACAACAATCAACAGAAGATGATAGTATAATGACCGTTTTAAAATATTCAATGCACAATTCACAGCTGAACCTGAAAAATTCCACACAGCCTGGTCATGGAGCAATGCACGCCATTGGAAGGTAGGTAGGTACAGGAATTTGAATCACTAGCTACCACAGGTCGTCAAAATAATGTAGACAGAAAAGGAGGGCACTGTTTTAAAGGGCAACACCAAAATCATTGAAAGGGAAATTTTAGATGGGTCTAAAAGCAACAAAAAAAAATCCTGAAAGGGGATGATTCTATATCTTATCAAGGAAATTTAATCTTGTAATTTTTTAAAGTTTTTTTATTCGATATTACTGAAATTTTTAATATTTTTTTTTAACTATGTCGAATTGGGTAGGTACATCAGCATTAAAAAACGTTAAGAATAATTGAGATAAGTCATTTTTCCCGTTCATTCAGCATTTTAGATTCATAATTCAAACATTGCTGAACAGCAGCAAATATTTTTTGTTCTAAAATCGGTGTTACCATGTTTATGAATTTTTTTGTTAAATTTATGTAATTTTCTAGATTAAGTTGACAGACTCTACCTACCTACCTGTATACTTAAGTGCCTAAATAATAAAGTTTAAACTAATTTTCGAGCTTCTACAACAAACATTCCTTCTGAACAAATGACACTACACCTTAAACGAATTATTTGAACATATAAATTGAACGTACGAACAACACATTAAACTTTTCTATATTTTATATTAGTATATACTTAGATTTTTAAATTTATTTAAATATATATGTATTTATGGGTTAACTGTAACAAATAGGATGTACATATAACTAACCCTTAGTACTTTATACTTTTATTTGTACAAGAAAGATTTTTTTGAATTTTTAATTTTGATTTTGTACTTGAATTAAGATTTTTGATTCACTATACTTTTATTTGTACAAGAAAGTACTTTATACTTTTATTTGTACAAGAAAGATTTTTTTGAATTTTTAATTTTGATTTTGTACTTGAATTAAGATTTTTGATTCACTTGATCAAGTCATGTTCTTCCATCAATCATAAGTCTCCAAATTATAGATATGCGTCACTTTCTTAAACTTAATCGTCAGAATAGCGTTATTTTTGGATGTACTCATTAAGAAAATAATCAGAGACTAATAATTAGCTTACAATTCCTCTGTACGTCAGGGTTGTTATTAGTATTCCATTATGGACTGATAAAATTCCTACGTTCATCCTCCTGTCAGTATACAGATCAAACTTTTGACTAATTTATCGACTTATCTAATAATACTACCGATTACTTATTAAGGTGATTTAAAACGAGACTCCACCATCAGACACCATCAGATGGCGCTGAATTCTGTATTTTATAATAAAACACTTTTAGCACGTTATGCGTTTAAATATTGAGGTGATATGTTTGTTGGCGGTGTAGATATATTATATGAAACGGAATAATTTGTTAATATACGTTTAAAGCAATACTCTACAATCTAGGTATATAATTTTGTTTGTTGAAAAATAAATGTGATGTGAGTACGGAATACGTGGGTAACTAACTGTACGTAACATTAAAAATCCAAAATTCAAATAAAACAATTCTTATTTTCAGTACATATAATGAATTTATGCCGCAGTTCTTAAAACAGTTGGTTGTGTAATGGTCAGCATAGTTGCCATCCATTCTAGGCCATGGCAATTTTTTTTTGTAAAATACATATTTTTTTAAATTTTTAATGGGTAGGTATATACTTTTTTTTTCTATTTTTAAGCTTAGAAGTGTGTTTATGAAATGGATTCTAGCTAGAACCGGTGCAAACAGACACTGTTTCTAATTTTTTAAATTTCGTCAGATTTGAGACATTTAAAAAATATCATTTATCTACCCATTTACAATCCAAGCATCAACTTCAATCAAATACAAATTATTAAAAATACTATGAAACAAGGGAACGAAAAACAGAATATTTTAATTCCGGGGGTTAAAAAATCTACCCTTTTGTAGCCTACAAAATTGTTGGTAGGTAAGTACCTACTTTCCCTTTCCATTAAAAAAATACATTTAAATCATATTTTCTATTCAACCACTACCTACCCCTAGCAAAAATACCTTTTATTTCTAATCGTTTTCATAAATTCTTTCGAATCTTTATAATTTCATAGCGTGTCGAAAATCCTATTTTGTGTGTACTTAGGTGCCTAACCACCTTTAATTGCAATCAAACTGACTACCCCTAACAAGTAAAACTATCCCCAATTTCCTGAAAACGAAGAAGAAGACGCCTTATCCTTTCAAATGTGGTTCCACCCTTAATTCAAAACCAAGACTCCTCCCCCTCTAAAAAACTAAAAATTCTAAGGTACCCGTAAATGATCATAAACCTTCAATAAATCACAACCCTCCTTCCTTCGCTGAGATGTTCCGCAGAATTAAAAAAAAAATTTGAAGTAATTTCTTAGTTTCACTTACACAACACAATTATCACTTGAATTTCATATTTTTCAATCACTTTGCAAATATCTGTCACTCATATTATTAGAACACTTTTGCACATCGAATTCGCGAAAATATTAATTTCAAATCCATTTTGACGTTTGCACAGATTGGCGCGTTGGCGCCGCCATTTTTTCTACGCCTTTTCGCGGTCTTTCGTTTCACGGACGACTTTTCGCTTTTCACCGCGAGATATCGCTCGCTTTTTGATCGGACGACCACTGCCGCCGGTTTCCATACAAAAGTTCTGCCTCTCCCGCCGAGACACGCCTCCGCCAATCAGGGGCGGAGTTCCGTTCGAGTAGGAGGAGCGAATAAACTCACACACAGAACAAAGTACCTACCAGGTTTATATATAAATATAAATTCTACAGTTGTAAAATCCGCGCCTATCACTTAACTGTGTGCGAATCGATGGTTGGGCTTTAGAGTGAGACATTCCGTTTTCGAATGAAAGAGAATAGATTATTATTAACTCTTTGCGCGCCAATCTACAATGTGTCGTTGTTTGAGGTTAGGTTTTGAAAATTGATTGATAATTGTTAATCGACGAACTACTGTTATATGTTTTTTGTAAAAGTCATTGTTTTTTTTTATTAACTTCTGATCGAAAAACTGCTTTTCAACGTAAAATAATAATAATTATCGGTTTATCAAAGTGAATTGCAATTTCGCACGGAATATAGTCTGATTTTCCAGAACATATAATAGTTTTGTTTAATTTTTCATGTCGAAAAGGCTGTTTTTCCAAATTTGTCAACATTTTTGATGGAATAAGGTTAGGTTTTTCAGATGCGACCGTTGTCTTTTTGTTTTCTGTGTCTTTTTTGTGTCATGTTTCATATATCATATGAGATTTATTAATATTATCTTCAACGGATAAGATATTACAATCAAGTTAATAAGCTAATAACTTGACCGGTCACTGGCTGAGTTGGCATTGCGTTTGGGTCTTACGCAGGCGTCGTGAGTTCAGTTCCTCGGCTGGTTAATTCCTCCATCATGACACAAGCAACTTCTTCGGCTTACTGTGATGTAGTAGGAGATTTTCAAATCTTAGGTTAGGTCAGGTTATTCGTAACCAGGGAATATTTGTATTTCTTTTCTAAAGAAAGAAAAAAAGCATCGATGCTTTATTCCATTATATTAAAAATGCTATTATAAACAACACATTACCCTTGGCTAACGTTAAAACTAGCGAACGATTACATTACACGCGGCGGTTGCAGCAAAAAATGAAAAATATGTGTCTATTTGACAAGAATCTAATTTAGACATTTTTGGATCAACTTGTATTTTAATCACAGTGAAATGTATCAGGTAAAATAGTCCATCATTAATAAATTCACCACATGAGGGGCTGAAGACTGTAAAATCACTTGTCTATTGAAGGTTATTGACTTGTACATAGGTAGGCACTACAATTATTCGAATGATTTTATTGATAAATGATTGTTTTATTTCGTACATAGGTATTTATAGCTTGGCATAATATTGTAGACATTTAATCCATTGGAAGTAAACATATTCAATACTATGGCAACACTAAGGTTTTTGACGCTTATTGTCAGAATTTGTTTCATTATGAATTCATTGTTTTTATTTATTTAAAATGAATTAACCAATACATAGCGTGCAACGCGTGAAGTGATTTACTGAGCATTTCAGCACTGTTCTGTAGAATTTCGAGCGTGGAAGCTCGTGTCTAACTTAGAATATATTTACAAATGATTTATGAATAATGTATGTAGATTTTCGAGCGAGGAAGATCACGCCCAACTTAGAAAGTGTTTACAAATCATTTGTGAATAACATATGTAAGTACCATAGATTTATGCCTATTTGAATCAATTATAACTATGTACATTGAGATTTGAGGTTATGCTTCACATTCAAGTGTGACAGTTGATTATTTTAAATAAGTAATGAAATCCACGGGAAAAGTATCATGACTCATTTTTTTGTAAAGTTTTTTTTTAAATTTATAATTTTGAACTAAATTTTTTTATTTTTTTATTTATTATTTAACATCTACATGGCTATTAAAACAGATAAACTACAGAAATACAAAAATAATTGTCTTTTCATGTAATTAACTTCCTTGCAAAGCGTTAAATCTCTATATATAAAAACAAATGTTTGTCTGTTTCCTCGATTTTCTCGAAAATTGCTTTACCGGTAACGCTTAAAATAGCACAGTTTGTTCTTATTAGTACCGGGAAGGTTTAGAGATTAGTTTGAATGAAATCCAATATGTAAAACTGTTGCTATAACGTTTTAAAATTAGTATGAAAACCATTAAACCCGCCATGTTGTACTGAGGTTTGTCCACAGATACACCACTCTGGTTAGCCACAGATTACATATTCAAAAGAAGAATGTTTGTTTTGCCTGAATATTTTCAAAATGGAAGACACAAGTAGATACCCACATAATATTTACAAATATTTTGAAAAAATAAATATTTGGAATGAAATAATATTTACAAATGATTGTTCCTTTATTTAGCGATAATAATAGTCGTCACAAGGCATTACTTTCATTGTTAAATCAATTATGTCACCCAAACGACAAGCAAGAATTCACAACTTCATAGGTGATAATTCATTCAGCTAGTGATAATACAAAAGTTTAAACATAAAATTGTCTTAAAATGTGATGTAGAATCATCTGCTTTCTGGATACTATTTGGAGAAAGTAACAAACATGCACTTGGAACATTGTGCTATTTTAAACATAGAATAATCTTCCTGTGAACCATCTCGGTGTTGTCATTTAAAACGTTTCAAACGATCGCAAACTGATTGTAGGTAGGTGTTAATTTGTGACAAATCTCTTTATGAATACTTGCGCTTGAAGGGTTAAAAAATTGTACTGCTAATAATATAGCGATCGTCGGTAGGTACCTACCGACAGCGGACATAACAAATAATGTTTTTTTCACCATTTATAAATGTAAATCTACTTGAACATTATTATTTATATCTACCTATCCATGGGACATGCCGTTTGATTTTCGCATTAAACATTGTCATTATTTATAATTAATTCTTACGTTCGTGTAATATATATTTGTTGATCCATTGAAATGTGTTTATACAGTGCAGACCAGGAGCTAAATTCTGGTTATTTTTATTTATTTATTATATCATACACGCCCTATATGGGCTGTTACATATTTTGTTAAGTTCAATAGTCAAACAGGTGTAAAACACATCACAATAGGTACATAGATAAAATAGGTAGCCTTCACGAAATACAATAATTAAATATTTAATTTGACTCACGAACAAATTCAGCAATAACATCGTGTATGTACCATTCCAAATAATTAGCAACAGAGGCGAATATACAAAACATACCTCACATACTTACACTCTAGACACATATCTTAATATTTTTTGGGGCTGTATGCAATAATCGTCTGTATTTATATTCCGAGCAGTTGAACATATCTCATATGTCTGAAAAAGTACCTTCTGCGTGAAGTCTAGGTAAAAATGAATTTTGAATGACTTAGTCCTAAAATTATTGTTTCAATTGAATAAAATTTTAGATCGTGTAATTCTAGTTGGAATATTTAATTTAATTAAGCTTGTTATATCAGGGCTGTCTATAAAACCATTAACAATTTGTAAATAAAATTTAGGTCAGAAACAAACTTTCTATCTGAGAGTTTTAATAGTTTTTTATTAAGTAATTATAATTTATAGTTTCAACAGGTAATCCGAGTTTACAGTTAACATATCTTAGATATTTACGTTGAACTTTTTCAATGGAGTCGGAGTAAATTTTATGGTGAGGAGACCATATGAAAGAATTATATTCGACTTGACTACTATTTTAAGTATAAGGCATCTTCCTTTTCTTAAGGTTTAAAGACTTTTTGCTTAACTACGGTTCCGATTGTCTTGGATAACAGCTGTCATTCAACGAATGACATTCTTTAAAAACATCGATATTTGCTTGGTTTTAACAAACGAAAAACAAATATTATCATAAGTATTGACTTTAAAAATCATTAGTAAGTCATTTGCCGCATGATAATGCTATTAAACGAATCTAATTGACGAAATTTCAATGTTTGTAAAGTACCTACCTATGCCAAAAGCCCAAAATGTAAAAAAAACCTTTTTTTAAATACAGTAAAAATAAACTTAGTTCTACTTTTGATCTGTGAAATTACTTTTATTTTAATAAGGATAACGACAATGTCTTATCCTTAAAAAGAACTGAAATCCGTCTCCTGGTTTTTCAGATCTGATCACTAAATTCTAATAAAATCAATTTGAAATGCTTGTCTTTTACTGAGGCGATTTCATTGACAGTAAGTAGATGTCTATCTACTACCAGGCCCAAAACAATAAGGAACTCGAGTGAAAAATATAAATTCATAGATCAGCAAACGCCGATTCTGAATATACAACTTTTATTATACGTATAATTTATAAATAGTTATATGAATCTGAATAAATAATCATCTCATCAAAACACCTTGTCATGTTGGTACCATTGCATTTGGAACATCTGACGTCACGTGCGCATTCTGTATTAGTATGAATATTTTTATTTTTCGATTTTTTTTGTATTTTTTTTGCTTTGATGTAATTTTAACTTAATTTGGGTGACTTTAAGCTCTATAATTGTTGTTCAATATAAAAAAAACCATTATTAATAATAGAAATTACAGTATTCATGAGCAAACAAATTGTCAATACGGATATTTTGATAATGTTAATGCTTAAAACTATTATTATTCTTTGAGTTAAAGTTTCTAAAAAGGTACATAATGTTATTACTTGTGTTAAGTAATGGTTTACCATGAATAGAATATAAAATTATTTACGGTAAAGTCACCCTTGTTTTGACATTTGACATTCTAACCTCAAAACTGATCAAAACCGACCGGCCATAGATTTGGATCGTTTTGCCGGCTTTGAAAACTAACCTTAGAAAAAAAACGAAATATACTGGTATTTAAGTTCGAACGTTGATAATTTTATTTTTTTAATTGGACTGAGTTCCTTATTGAAATCAATTTCTCTTCTAGGAGGCCCGGCTTGCGTATTTTATGTCACTGCATGGTGGCCAATATTGGGACTTGGGACATTGATGGATGGTTTAATTATTATTCCCAATTTAAAAAAAAAACTTAAATAATTAAGTTTCAAATGAATGGCGGAATTATACGGTACAGTGCCGCATTAATTAAGATATGGAAATTACGAGTTTTCTTGTCAACTGGTTGGATGCCCGCCCACATTTGAATTTGAAAAACTTTATATAGTATACGTATATTTTTTTACAGTTTAATATTGTACATGGTTTTGGAAAAAGATAATAAAATTGTTTTGGAATATTTGACTATCAATTTTTATTTTATTTGTTAAACAATATTACTCTAAAAAGACTCTTTTTTATAATTTCTTCAAAAGATTGGTATTCACTTTATGGCGTCATTATTAATAAATGAATTAAAAATTACTTCGTAATCACCACTTTATTAAGAGGAACGGCTGCGCTGCCTGTTTCATATATAACTTAATTTTGGACTTGAGCACGTAGAGCGGAATATATGACGCTGGTGTGAATGGAAGAAGAAACCGGGGACGCCCGAGGAATACACGGTACGATCAAGTCATTCAAATACTTGAGTCGGGCCATGTCAGAAGTCGTAATAATTGAAGAGAATGTGTGAGACGATGTTCGAATGTGAATGAACCAAGGAGTGTGTGCAAGACCGAGTTGTTTGGCGGTCCTTTCTCTCTGACTAGCCCTGCGGGGAAACAGCGTAATGGTTAGTTAGTTAAATTTAGAATTTTTCAATGTTATTAAGATATTCGTAGCCCGGAATAGCGTGTCTCTTTTTAAAATATAAAAATAAAATAAAATTACATATTTATTAAGTTTCTGCATAAATGAGTGTATAAACCCGTAGCTACATTATAAATTCATAATTATTAGATAGATTTATCAAAGCAGATAATGAACAATGGTGCTAAAAACACCCCCTCGACTTAACCAAGTAACTACTAGTAAATGAAAATGCATTTTTTGCCTAACGATTGTGTCAGCATGGGTTTGCGTTATGGTAGTTTATCGCCCTGCAGAAGGCTTTGTGCGAATTTTCCATTTTCCTTTACCATCATCCAAAGAACTACGAATCCTTAAAGAGTGGACGAAAGCTGTATTTTCATATTCGACATAGAACTTTGGCAGTTTTAACATTTTTAATTTTTTTTCAAGGTCGAATCGAGCCGTCCATTATGATCGCTCTTTTCGTGTAAATGACCCGCTCATTTGAAATAAACTTTCCCCAGCTCTTACCAATTAATAATTTTTATAATAATTTTAATAATTTAATAATTTTTAACTTCTCTTCGATTTATTGTAGAAAGGCATTTTCTCCAGCCTCCGGTAGTATATTTATTTAACATAAACAATATAAATATATCATAAATATTAATTACATATCACAGTTAACTACAAGCATGAGAATATAGCACAAATAATTTTAAAACGTAACTTTTAAATGTGGCATTAGGTCGTACAATGACATCAGAGAGTATATAATGAATAAAAGTTCAGTAAAGATATACTTACATATAAAACATATGGTGAACTTAACGTACATTAATATTAAATAAATTAATTAAAAATGTACTTAGTATTTACCACTTTATAAATATACATAGATATCTCTACATGTGAGATATTCTTATATTTCTGATGATGAAAGCATCGCTTTCGAAACATGTAGAGATATCTATTTAAATTTAAAGTGGTGAATACTAAGTATATTGTTTAATTAATTTATTAATAATGACGCCACAAAGTGAATACCAATCGTTTGAAGAAATTATTTATGGTATTAATATTGATTGAAAAGATATGGTACTTGCCTTCCGTGCAGTTAAATAGATCCGCTACATCTGCGTATCTATTACTAACATCATGTAATCTAGGTACAAGCGAGTTTTTGTAATGCTCAGTCCTGGTGTTGTTACATTTAATCACGATTTTGGAACGAGTCGCTGTCGTAGATATATGAAATAGTTGTTTAATTTCGGTATGCGATTCATTTCGGGCTCACTTTCGGGAAGTATTATCGGACGGGTGGATTTTTAGCACGGAATTTGAATGGCGCGGTATTTAAAATATGGTAAAATACCGATACAAGTTTGTCTTCTTTTGAAATGTTTTTTTATATGAGCTCACTGCACAAACGCACTTTAGAGAAAACTGCCACTGCTCATAAGTAATATCGTAAAATAATGCTAAAGATACGAAAGGAATTTCTTACGTACTGTGTTTATTACATGGGAATTTTTACGATCTACGTGGCAAGACAGTGGTGATAACTTTGGCTCTATTCCAAGATGTCGTGGGTTCAAATCCGACGAAAAATTAAAAAAAATTGTTTAACTTCGCAAGAATTTCAAATTACTTAAATCTGTTTATCGTATCGAGTCTGAAGAAAGTGGTGTAAAAAGTGAAAATTGGAAGATTGGAACGTTCCTGGATATGTAGATTACGTCATTAAACATAGATAAAGCCATTTCTATCGATCAGTATCGTTGCTGGAAAAGATTATGTCCCACCCAGCTGCTTTCAACCATCTGGAGCCAATGAGACTATGGCATTCCAAAATGGGGTATGTTGCAAGGCTGAAGAGTTGCAGATGGAGAAGAGGAAGGTTGGGAAGTTCTTGGTTATTCAGATCTGATCACCAAACACAGACAAAGCCATTTCAAGCAACGTTTTGTTTCTTAATTGTGGTCTTACTGGCAGTATCTACCACTCTGGAACGTGCCATGAATGCACTGCATATTATTTTAAAACAATAAAAATAACATATTTTAATTAAATAAAAACTACTTCTAATCCGTACTAAATATTTGCTATACCTTAAGAAAAAAAAAAGATTAAAAAAATCGGTTTAAGGCGATGCAATGGGAAGTAATGCAAAATCATGTGTTTTCGGTTTGAGAATTTGATGGCCTAGAAATATCATAGATGATTTAATTAAATACTGCAAGTAGAACACACCCTGGCCTTTCGTTTAGCAGGGCATTTTTTTGTGTGTCTTTTTATAAGCCTATAAAAAATATTGTATCAGACGTTAAAAAAATGTTTAAAGCGCAACCTCTCCTACTTACGAACCCCTTTTCCGATATTGTCGTATTGTTCAATGTGGTAAATTAAATTTTTTAGAATATGACCTTAAAATATTTTTATAATTTTGTCTGAGCTTTACAGAATCGAATAAAACAAGCATTTTGGTGATGGTTTTTTTGCATAAATAGAAACATGCGGCCGATGTTAAGCGGGAATCTCAACCTTGTCGCCACCTGCATAAGGAGCGCGTGATTTCGTTGGAATTTTAGCCGGTGGATCGCCTTAAGTGAGTATTTTGACCTCAAATCCAAAAGTAAGTTTTGTATGAAATAGGCCGCGCAGCCGTTCCTCGAGTTTTTAGTGAGTCACACAAAGATTTTTCAACCTAGTTGTACCTATACTTATAAATTTTATGTTTCGATGCAACTATTTCGTGGTGTTTACGTATATATTGGCACATAATAAAAGTAATGCTAATATAAAAAGGTAGGTACAATAGATTCCTATTTCTCTTTTTAAACTATTGTTATATTATTACATATATCGTGTAAGAAAAGGCACTATATCAAACGTTTCTACAGAGTGGATTAATTTAAACAGATAAAACATATTTCTTATAACCACATATAAATTATTGAATAAAAAAATTCAATAGCAAGTCAAGATTGCACGACAAATGCAATGGACAACATGCCCTCCCTCGGATACCTCGACCTGCCGCTACCAGACAAGAACCTGTTACACCCAGAAATCGCTGACGTCACCACCCGCTACCTCAGCGACCAAACATACTGGCTGGTTCTATAAGTCAAGTACGCTCTGAGCGACGACAGCGCCATTGGGAAACTACCAAACGCCTTTCTTAAGAGGATTCGCAAATCACAATAGTCGTGCGTCCCTGTTGCCGGTGCTAAATATGTACACTCCCTTTCTTGTGCGTGTCCTACACGTCTCGTACAGGCACCAAGGATGTTTAATAGATATATAATAATTCAAACAGACCAGCACTGGAAAGAATAGGACAGGGCACCCGGTCTGAGACAGTCCAAAGTACTCATAAACGAACCTAACCACAGACGAACTTGGCAAGTACTCGATATAGACAGAAACTCACTGAGGGAACTGGGGGACCCTGCCACATCGGGAGACACACGAAGCTGTTGGAAATGGAAAACAACAATAGATGCAGGAAATGTGAAAAGGATGAAGAGACTCCAATTCACATATGGTGCCAACATCCCACTTAATGGGAAGAAGGCTCAGCTCTACCTGTGAAGACATATTGTGGAACCAATAGACATAGTCGAATATCCAATGATAACCCTGGTGAACTTTATCAAAGGGACCGGGTTACTGTCAAAGGAATAAGGTAAAATGGATGATTGCACAATGAGTGATTGTTCACGGGAGCTATGCAAACCGTATCTATATCAAAAAATAAATTAAAACAGATAAAATTGACTTAATTATTGCTAAAAAGGCTTAAATATTCACACCCAGAGCGATTGTACATTAAACTCCCATTAAAATATGAGATGATAAGACCAACTTTCATTATAATATAAGCACATTATGAACAGCGCGCCGACTAAATTCCGCGTTTAAAATCCACGCGACCGAATACTACGGTTAAAAAGCTACCCGATATTCCCATATGTGCTGAATGCATTCAGCACATATGGGGCTCATGATCCCAAGTAAATACTTCATACAAAAAAATAAAAATTAGATCACAATCTCCGACGATGAAATTAAATAACCTAGACCGAACCATGTTGAAGTTTATATACAAGAAGGAATGCTTGAAGATACGCGATCTCCGAAGTTTGAAGAGCATCACCGAGATGGCCCTAACAATCACTTTTTTGCCAGCGAAATTTTGGCACAGTAAGGATACATGATACATTTTATTATTTTGCTTTTTATTGTTAGTAGTAAATATTTATATGTTTTTAGTTTCTTGTTTCTGCATTTCTCTAACCTTTTGCTTTTAATGGCATTTGTACATCTACTAGTAAAACGAACAGATTATAATGAGGAACTCCAGTCCAATTTTTTTATCAATAATGTCATTCAAACTGAAATACCAGTATATTTCGTTTTTTTCTAAAGTGAGTTTTCATAGTTAAAATAATTTTCAAAGTCCGCCAAAACGCTCCAAATCTATGGTCGATCGGTTTTTATCAGTTTTGAGGTTATAATGTCAAATGTCAAAACAAGGATGAGCTTTAACTTGCATAATTTTGTATTCTATTCATAGTAAACAAAAACATATGTAGTAAAATTATGTACCCTTTTAGAAACTTCAACTTAAAGAATAATAATAGTATTGAATATTAATATTATCATAATATCCGTATTGATAATTGGTTTGCTCATGAATAATCTAACTTATTTCACTATTGATAGTTTTTTTTAAATATATTGAAAAACAATTATAGAGCTTAAAGTCACCCAAATTAAGTTTAAATTTCGCCAAAACTAAAAAAATACATGTTTAAAATACAAAATAAAGTGAAAAACAAAAATGTCCATACTAATACAAAAACAGAATGCGCACGTGACGTCAGATTTTCGAAAAGCAATGGTACCAACATAACAAGGTGATTCGATGAGATGATTTTTTATACACTTTTAAATAACGATTTATAAATTCTACGTAAAATTATATATAATAAAAGTTATATATTCAGAATTAGATCTACATGAATTTATATTTTTAATGCCCATATATTTTTCACTGAAGTTCCTTATTCGTACTTTTGTATTTGTATTCACAATTAAATCTTTATTACATGAGATGTTATATTCCTAAGTTAATAAAGTTTCGACAAATTCCAATACCCTCCATCCACTTTATTTAAATTATTTGACTCCCGCTGTATTCGACGATTTGCCGAAGGATAACCGCAAAAAATACATTTTGATGAAATATAATATCTTCTCTTGAATTTCTGATTGAGCCCCCATTTAAAAAAACCACTATCCGTTCACACCACAAATGGTTTACAAAAAATATAAATTAATACGAAATTGATTTCATTTCTACGAGTCTCATAGTTCTGTGTCATATGGCCATAACGAGTAACGACTCGTTAGTCTGTACCTACCTATCCAGGTCCAGTCGTTAAGGCGGCCTCCGCGTAATTAACGGCCCTTATCGCTCCCTCACCCGTTATAACTCTCCCCCGCCGCAGTGGCCGACCGCCCCCCGGCCGACCCCCGGACCAAGCAACCCTCTGGACACTAAATCTTTTCACAATTAACGACCCTGGGAAGATATATACCCCTCTCCCCCCGATGCAATAATTTATTTAATGCGTTATCATTGTGTTTTGTGGAATGGCGGGAGTTATTTGTATTACAAGTACCTACCTGGGTATATCGGTCAAAAATCAAATTGAAAATTTATATTTTACTATACGGCCTTACTCGGAATTATTTTTTAAATTTTATTTCATTCCAAACATTTAGTTTTTCAATATATATATATATAAATAATCAAGTTCTTATGTAGGTACCTACTTGTGTTTTCCATTTTGAAAATATTCTACCCAAACAAACCTGCATCTATTGAATATGTAATTAACCAGGGTTTATGGGCTAACTTCAATACAACATGGCGGGTTCAATGTTTTACATATTGGATTTCATTTAAACTACTCTCTAAATCTTCCCGGCACTAATAAGGCACTGTGCTATTTTCAGCGACACCGGTCGGGAAATTTTGTCGAAAATTGAGGACAGACGGACAGACAAACATTAGAAACATTGTTTTTTTTTATATAATGTACATTAAACGGGAAGATAAACATAATATTGTCATAATGCCAAAATTTCACAGTTCAAGCGAAATGTTTACATCACACATAATTGATTTTATTATTTGTTTATTTTTTACAATGACTACATACGGGAGGGAAATTATTACGGAGACAGGTTGTCTTTGGAGATGGTGTGTGGAGGGTCTTTTGGAAGATAGGAAGGAATACACCTGGGTCTTGAAGAGACCCATGTTGCAGGAGGGAGGAAACACAGAGGCCGGCAGATCGTTCCACAGCCGAGTTGTTGAACACAAGAATGAGTTGCAGAAGCGATCCGTTCTAATGTAACAAATATCAACCATGTACAAATGACACTAGTTCCTCAGTGCATTTTCCATTAAAATACCGGTAGAACAAGGACACGGTGACGTCTGTGCTCTAAAGATTGCAATCCGTTTGTTAAGATAGGCGAATCTATCGAACGGACGCCCGTTTCTGCACAGTCAAGGGGTTTTCAGATATTTTTGGAGCTCCCGACCAGAGGTAGTATTGAAGTATCTGCGAGCCTTGTACAGTATGCCCAGCTTCTGAGAGGCTAACTTTACTCTGGCTTCGATAAAGCCCCCATACCTGGGCTGGTCACTTAGGGTTACACCAAGAATATCAATGGAGGGCTTGTTTGGAAGATTGCTTCCATTAAAGGAGACTAGATTGTCATTTCGATCCCTTTTAGACGTAATCAGACATGATTGGGTCTTTGAAACATTAAATTCGACGAGGTTATTCTTTCCCCAAGAGGAGACCCTCTCGAGGTAACTGTCCATTCTCTGCTTCAAAACCCTCCGAGCCGTTGGAGTTTGTGTGCCCTTCGGGGGCTTGTCAAACGAAAAGCTATCGTGGACTGTACTATCATCCACGTAACAATGAATTGGTTAAACATGTAAAAAGGTCATTTATGCTACAATGAGGCACTAATTAGCTAACTCCCGGTGCAAGAAATATCAATAATGTTCAATCGATTAAAAATGTGTTAGTTAAATTATTAACCCATAAAAGTTTATGCGAACAACGGCATAATGTTCCATACTTTTATCAGAGTCTCAGAATTCTTTCAGTTAGAGTAATTCTATGATACAAAATTATATTTCAGCACATTAATAACCCTATATATTATACAGATAAACTAGAGCACACTTACAATGCTGGTCTCAATTTTAATGAAAGACTAATTGTTCCTAAGCATACAATTAAATATGAACAAAGAACGTTTGATTGCATGATTTCCTAGCTGTTTAAATATATGTTATCTACTGAAATTAAAAAAATTATATTTAAAAAGTTTAAAGTAAAAGTTAAATGGACGAAATCTGCAATTATAAAAATAAAAAATTGGCAAATACGCCACTACGTGACCCGAGTGATATCACTTATAAAATGCCTTGAAATCTCTGTCGAAAATAGCATTGTTCTACACTTTAATGAAGATATCCAATCGATTCCATTAGTTTGAGAATTCGTTCTATACCTATTCTACATTCGCAAACCGCTCGAACCGTTAATGTACCAGATATGTGGGTAATGGTTAGCTACATTAGCGATGGGCATCACCGAGATGTTCATTTCGAAATAAATGGTACTTATTTAAAAAATCAATTCGATTTTAATCGAATGTGAACATTATTTACCTAATTAATTAAATTTTTTTCATAACATTGCGAAACTTATGTAGGTAATACGATTAGTGGGTAGGTACCTAGTCGAAGTAATCGAAACATTTGATTTATTTTCTCCCGTACGAGATGTAGACAGACAGGGTAAGAAATAAATAAATTGTGGTGAAGCAGCTTTGTTGGAAGACACGATGTAACTAACTAGAGGATGGAAAGCCATATAAGTCAATTCTGACAAACTTCCATTGCTTCATTCACAATCCCCCATCATCTTGTATTAATAATACGATGTCCTACATGATAATTGTAAACGAACTTAAATAATACACAACTGCTGATGTGCGCCCCACTGTACAATTTGGCAGCCAACTCTGGCCTGGAGCATCAAAATACCTAAAAAAAACCCTAGCCTCTGTGCAGAAACGGGTGGTCCATTTGATAGATTCCCCTGTCTTAACAAACGGATTGAAATCTTTAGAGCACGGCGTGGGAATGCTGTCCTTGTTCTATCAGTATTTCAATGGACGATGCTCTGAAGAACTAGTGTCATTGATCCCTTCGGCACCGATGCATAATTTGGCAACACGCCAAATGCGCGCCCAACATCTTGTACACGGTTGACATCTGTCACATGAGCATACAACATCCCGGTTGTGGAACGATTTGCCGCCCTCTATGTTTCCTCCCTCGTACAATTTCCGTTTCTTCAAGACTCATATTAACTTCTTCTTTTTCTCAAAAGACCCTCCACACAGCATCCTATGACATATGCCCTGAGCAAAATAATTGAAAAAAATAAAAATATTTGGTCCACCCGATTGTGCCACGTCTTCCTGGCACGTACTCGATTTATTCTTCATCCACTTGCACGTAATATATTATTCTCTATCCATCCGAAATGCATGTCCATTCTATCTAAGCGTCCCTTTCTCTTAATAATAATAACCTTGTTAATTACGTTTTCCTGACCTTGTCCCCAATTTGGATTGGAAATTTGGATTTCCTCATTCCTCTTTCGTGATTTTTTAACCTTAACCCCACACAGAGGCTCGAGGAAAATAATTTCCCTCGGGGCCTATCTTCTTTGGGGATACTATGTGGAAAGCCTTTTAAGGAAAATAAGTTCTGTGAAAGAAAAGGTATAAAAAGTGGGTAGGAATCTAGGGGTCGAGAGAATCCAGCTAGAGAGAGAGGTGGGTACATCAATAGTATAGATCGAATTAAAAATTGAAAATGTGCAAAATGTCTCGCAAACAAATTCAACCATTTTACCAAGTAAATTTATCGTACAGTCCTGATTATAACCATGTAAATTTATCGCATAGGGTCCTCTTTTAGATATTTTCCAGTGAATCGCTTTGTTCCTCCAGAAAACTCACTAATTACCTCTTCCCCTTTGTTCGGCTCCCACTCTAACACCTAAATATTCATGTATGTCTATTTTTATTTTGTACCTTAGTTCGATGTTCAGTCTTAATATATTCCTGACGAAGTAAGGGTACTTTCGAAACCGGTCCTTTATTATATTAAAATTGAAGTGTCTCGAAAAAAAATTATATTATAAAATATATACGTCTACGGACGATTATTTTGATGTAGTACACGTTTTAGACGCTGAAAAATGCATTCAAGCGAATAATTCGAAACATTGATCGATTATTAAAAATAAAAACAAATCGAGATATATTGATTCTGCCCATCACTATTAAATCCACACCATAAATGATATCAATATCTATGTTGGAGACTGGGTAGTAATAGGTAAGTACCTACATCATCATTATTTTCTCTGCCTACTCCTGCGGGACACGGGAATGGCAGGAATGGTCTCGTAGCGCATAATGGGCGAGAGAAATTCCCGCTTGACCATAAAATCCCTAATTTACCAGCAGTAAGTTCTCGCAGAGTGCGGAGGAATCCCATCTGTACAGATCTAGTCAACCCTTAACTGTTTAGTACAACTAGGCATGTGGGAAGGCGCTATCGGCATTGCGTCGTTTTCGCGCCTGGGACAGTTTTCAAAATCAAGCTACCACTTTTGAAAAATATTTTATATTAACGTCATCTTTGGCGATGCTGGATGGAGAGTCTTTTTTGGGAAAGAATGAAGTTAACTTGGGTCTTAAAGAGACCCATGTTGTAGAAAGGGGGAAACACAGAAGTCGGTAAATCATTCCACAGCCGAGCTGTTGAAATATTGCTGATGTTTTGCAGTGTTTCCTCGCAGCCCACTAACGGCCGCCCTGCCTACTCGATGATTTTCAAGGGAGATCCATCACTCAAAGAGGTAAAAACAATAGTTCATATACATTAACATTTTACATATGTATATCCCGTTTCAACTACAGCTTGCATTCCCCAATTCAACGCTCACACAGTCTTGGTAACAAATACTTATGTGTTGCGGTGGATTGTAACATGAAATGGGACGTACAAATTTCCAACCTCTGTAAGTGACTTCGAGCCATTGTAGGAAGACTCCATAAGGTAAAATTATATGTGCCTATAAAAACAATGATACTAATTTATTTGTCTCTAGCAGAATCGACTATAAGGTATGGTATAACTTCTTGGGGACACTCCTGTAAGACCAACATAAAACATTTACAGCTGATTCAAAATACCATGGTAAAATTGCTAGTAAGTAAAACAGTTTTTAAGCAAAGGCGAGACATTGATATCATGTACAAATCAATTAATGTATTACCTGTTCGTGGTCTTTTGTGGCATAAAATTCTACTGCAACATATATCTGAAAGTCCGTATAGGGCAGTGGTGGATCATGTACACAATACACGTTTCACACAAAACATAGGAATGTTAGTGCCAATATTTCAAAATAAATATGGTCAACGAACCCTTTAATACATTGTACCATTTATATTTAACAAATTGCCGTACGAATTTAAAAACAATTGCCCTATGATGAAATTCTCACTGACGTTAAAGTATTGGCTTTTGGAAAGTAACCTTCGTAGAATAGACGTAATATAAGAATAATATAAGAATAGGAAGTAATATTTGTACAGCGCCCCTGAGGTGATTTCTCACAAAAGCGGCGCTATAAAAATCATCCGATTATTATTATTATTATTAATGGTAATAAATATGACGATCTCCTTGGTTGTATAGCTCCTCGATATCTGCTGTATTTACTGTTACGATGTTACTATTATATTAAGTGTATCCTCATTATACTGCTGTTATATTTATATAATTTTTATTTCTTTTTATTTTATTTCTCAATTTATTTAATACTTCCCGATACTTTGATATTTCTGATATTTATATAATATTTAATTTTTGTAATATTAATGTTTTTATAATGTTGATATTTTTACTATATTGTAATTTTTTTACAATGTTGGTATTCGTACAATATTAATATTTTTATAATATTGGTAATTTCATAATGTTGATGTTTAAAATGTTGCTATTTTTAAAATATCGATATTTTTATAATATTGGTAATTTTATAATGGTGATGTTTAAAATGTTGCTATTTTTTAAACATTGATATTTTAATAATATTGATATTTTTATAATATTGGTAATTTTATAATGTTGATGTTTAAAATGTTGCTATTTTTTAAATATTGATATTTTAATAATATTGATATTTTTATAATATTGGTAATTTTATAATGTTGATGTTTAAAATGTTGCTATTTTTTAAATATTGATATTTTAATTATATTGATATTTTTATAATATTGGTAATTTTATAATGTTGATGTTTAAAATGTTGCTATTTTTTAAATATTGATATTTTAATTATATTGATATTTTTATAATATTGGTAATTTTATAATGTTGATGTTTAAAATGTTGCTATTTTTTAAATATTGATATTTTTATAATATTATTTAAATCGGTGATATAAAATTGGACTCTATTATGCCAATAACAAAACTGTAATGCTTTTTCCATTTTTTTTTCCAACTTATGTACATTGATCACAACATATGGTATATGCGCCAATATATCCTAATTTTGCCCTACATTTGTATGATGATTGTTATCTATTGTTGTATTATAATAATATTGTTGAAATAAACTCCTGCTGACAAGCTACTTGCAGTGGCTTAGCGGGTATAAGTTCCCACTGTATATAATTAATATTATACAATAAAATAAAAAAAAATATGAATGTATGTGACAATAATCTAAACTTCCCGAATTTCGAAAAAAGTATGAACGAATTGTTTCTACCTAGTTTATAAATTATTGTTATCTAAAAATTTGTATATTATTTACTTATTTGTTATTAATGTTAATATTGACTTTGTGGATATTGCATTATTTATTTTTTCTATTCCTTTATATTCATGTGTGTTTTTAGTTTTGGTGAAGTTTTTTCTTTTTTCCTATTTCAAGTGTAATTAATTTCTGTGCATGTTTCATATTTTTTGTATGTGGTTTGAAAATGATGTACATACTTGTATGTATGAACCCTATAGGCGTTAAATAATAATAAATAAAAAATTAAAAAATTACGCTATAACTTCATACTTATATTATACCTACTTACTTCTTTTATACTCTAATTATTATTTTATACACTATATAATTATACTCCTTTGTATAACTATGTGATAAATGTATCAACATGTGAAAGCCTTCTAGGCGGGAATAAATAAATAAAAATAAAAATAAAAAAAGGCAACCATATCTGCAAACCGCCCCTCAGTACACGCGCAACCAAACCCAGCACAGCTCAGTCCACAGGGGAGTACTGCCGAGAGTCCCGAGTACTGGGTAGGTAGGTACTGAGTTCCGAGTAAGTACTGGGTTCAACAGTAATAATAACGATTATTCTGGGAAGCGGGTACAAGGCACAAGGCACAAGTGCGCCAACAGTAAATTGCCGCGATAAACGTCTGTGTTCTATAACGCCACTTAGCCAAGGGGTGATAATTTAAAGGCCGGTAATTAATAAAGCTCTCTCTCTCTCTCTGCTAAAGGGTTTCATTGCTTATGTAATACTGTTGGGTGAGTTATTTTATAGTGTTAACCTATTCTGGTATCCGGGTGGACTAGACAGGACTCGTCGGGTCTTTGCTTCAATTGCATATCCAATGATGTGGAGATTTGAGTGGATGACGAACGGAATGGGGGAATTCTTCTGAGATATCTCGGTATGGCAGACACGGGAAACTATACTGGAGACTACGGATTCACGAATCTTCTGAAATACATGGAAAATACGAGAGTCATGGGTTACACACAAACTATATGGAGGATACAGGACAAATGAGATGCAAGAGACATCGGAGTCGCAGGAAACACTAGAGATACGAGCTACAAGAGAGACCGCAGTTCAAGTGAGATCTGATGTACAAAGGTGAAACGAGATATAAGGTTACTCAATGTATAAGAGAGACACGATGTATAATGGCATGGGAGATTCTGGAGATACGGTTGACTTTTAACACGCGGGAATCATAAGATATATGGAACATTCGGGATAAAGTCAACAAAAATGGTAGCATAGGTAACACGCAAGATGTAAAATATACGGATCATACAGAATAAAGGAGATACCGGAGGATATATTTGTGGTGCAAGAGACACACAAGATACAAGAGAGACATGAGGTAGAACAGTGACTCGTAGTACAAAAGATATACGAGGTTCAAGAGAGACACGAGGTACAAGAGAGATACGAGGTACAAGAGAAACACGAGGTACATGTGAGACTCATTGTACAAAAGATACACGAGGTACACGAGAGACACAATGTACAAGAGAGACACGAGGTACAAGAGGGACTCGTGGTACAAGAGAGACACGAGGTGCAAGAAGGACTCGCGTTACAAGAGATACACGATGTACAAGAGAGACACGGGGTACAAGAGAGACTCGAGGTACACGAGAGACACGTGGTACAAGAGATACACCATGTACAAGAAAGACACGAGATACAAAAGATATACGAGGTACAAGAGAGATTCGAGGTACACGAGAGACACGTGGTACAAGAGAGACACGAGGTGCAAGAAGGACTCGCGTTACAAGAGATACACGATGTACACGAGAGACACAATGTACAAGAGAGACACGAGGTACAAGAGGGACTCGTGGTACAAGAGAGACACGAGGTGCAAGAAGGACTCGCGTTACAAGAGATACACGATGTACAAGAGAGACACGGGGTACAAGAGAGACTCGAGGTACACGAGAGACACGTGGTACAAGAGATACACCATGTACAAGAAAGACACGAGATACAAAAGATATACGAGGTACAAGAGAGATTCGAGGTACACGAGAGACACGTGGTACAAGAGATACAAAATGTACAAAAAAAGACACGAGATATAAGAGAGATACGAGGTAAAAGAGAGATTCGTGGTACAAATGATACACGAGGTACAAAAGAGACACGATTTACAAGAGAGACACGAGGTACGAGAAATACTCGCGGTTCGCCTGCAGATATAAGTATATCAATTTTTGTTATACGGCCGCATATCCTCTCTGTATACTTACAAATGGGGACGTACAACAGAAATAATCTTTTAGTCCTTTGGGGGATCAACTGTCTGAGGGATAAACTGTCGGGGGGATCAACTGTCGGAGGCCAACTGTCAGGAGATCAACTGTCGGGCATATATATTTACCAATTTCTTACTAATTTACTTTCTTTATCGACTTTAGACTGTCATTTCAATGATGCTTAACATTTATATAAATCTAAATATCTGAGTCAATATCATAAAAGAGCGTTACTTTACAAAGTAGTTTTAAAGTTATAAAACTTATATTTTGTTGGTATTTGGAACTTGAAAACAGTTTGACAATAGCCTAAAGCAACGTAATAATTGAATGAATAAGTTAGCGCGCGTAAAATCAGTTTGAATCTGCGCATTTTCGATCCAATCGAGATTACGTAAAGTATGTTTAACTAATTAATACCCAACTTATTAACTGGCAGCCCGTCCCCGTCCGATTGACGGGTATCTTCTCTCTTGTTCCTAATTCAAATTCTAATTCGAAAATTCGTTTTTGGAACGCCGGAATTCTATCCCCGTTCCATTTTCGAAAAACGGATTGATTAAATACAAGGGGTTAATATGTACCAATATCGCAGGCTGAATTATCAGCCATTTCGTTAATATCTCTCTTAAGAACTATTTCAGATCGAGTTGTGGAGCTTTGAAAAGTCCATAACACCGCGAACAAAAAAAACTAGGAATCATGTCAATTTAACAATATTTTTCAATTGTGTTGACCTCCGTGATTGAGTGGCTACGATCCTTAGCTATGAAAGAGGAGGTCGCGGGTTCAAATCCCAATTTTGTTTGATTCGTTGTAGCGTAAAAATGATACGACGGCTAATGTTCTCTCATCTCAAGATTCGTGGGTGAGAATGATGGTGAAGTTCAGGGAAGTGGGATGTATTGATTGATACAGTAAATAAAACCCTTGTAAAAGGAAAGAACATAAATTTAATGATTCTATAACCACATCTATCATGGTTTAGCAAAGAAAAGAGTAAAGAGAAGGATTGATCCCAACACGAAAAGGTTCAAACAATAATTGATGGCTCTCATGGTCCGACTCCTCTCCTCAGCATCATGGAAGGCCTCTCCAGGTCCAGATGCTCACCGATCGTAGTAATCTCCAAAAAGAAGTCTAGGACGACTCTTCTGAAGCGCCATCCGCCATAGCCTCTTCCGTGGGGGTCCAGACAATGGAATATGCAGATGCTACCTTATGTCCTTTTTGGTCCGCTCATCACTTCTTCCGAGATTTTCACCACAGCAGCAGGCACGCGCGGTTTGGCTTCATCGCCTCACAATCCGGCCATCGATCAATCAATAAAACAAAAAACACACCCACTTCGGGCAAATTCAGTAGACGCCCTCCGACGTCAAACAAAATAAAAAATCAAATACATAATCTCTCCCAAAAACACACGTCGATCACGACCGCTCCAGTCAGGTTATGTCGCCCGCCATCTTGAGTTGCTCCCTTCCGTCTGCCGTCTCCCATAGACATCCTCTCACCAATCTCTTCCGTAGACAATTATCCCAATCATAGACTCGGGGTCAGTATTTACGTTACATCGTTTGTGATATTTCTCAAATCATTCAATAAAAATAAAATGTAGTATATTTGCGGAACGTTCCAGAGTGGTAGATACTTTCAGTATCGCCCTGGTGAAAGACCACCATTCGGAATCGAAACGTTGTTTGAGACGGATTTAGCCGTGTTTAGTAACCAGATCTGAATAGTTTCTTTTCCCATCTCCTTCCCCTCCTCAATACCTTGAGCCTCACAACATACACCAATTGGAGATGCCATAGTCTCACTGGCTCCAAACGGTTGGGAGCAGCTGTGACTCTCGTGCAGATATATCAAAAATAAAAACCTAGAATCTCCAGATAGAAAGATCTGTCCAAATTTCATGACGCCATAGCTCACCGTTTTAGGTATTTTACTGCTTCGACTCGCAGATGCTGCCCTAATAAAGCATTAGTAAATATTAACTTACGCTATTGCTAGGCAGCGGCGTGCAGTCCATAAATGTAAATAATTTATGTTAAAAAAATTCTCCACTTTAAATGTCACAACCGTTTTCTATAAAAATGGCTCGTTTTTTTTTCATTTGGCCACAACAATCGGCGAAAAATAAAAATATAATGTACAATTTAAAATATTCAACACATGCCCGAACTTAAAAAACTACGCACAGCCTACCTTTTGTCATAGAGCAATGCACGCCATTGTTATTATCTATATTAATTTACGTCGATTATACTGCGAAAACATGAGAGGGTATTCCTCAATCTCCTTTAGGTATGGAGATAGCTTTTTTTCTAAAAATGACAAATTTTGATGTCTGTTACGAGTGCAGTTCCGGTCTACAGCCTGCACAGTGAAGATTTCCTTAATGATAGCCAACCAGAAGAAGAAGAAGGTTAAGTTCTTATACTAAAAATCTTTAAAACTGCGAGAACAGTACTCTGCTAACGCAAGAAATACCACGAACGATTTATCTAAAAATTCTAGACGAGTAGTTAGGAAATTGTATAAGGTTTCTAATTACAAAAGTTCCTAGAATGTAAACTTTTAAGTTCTATATGAAATACGTACTGCTCGGAAATGCCTTCACTTGTTTTCAAACATTTTGGTATGTATTTCTTAGAATTTAAAATATTACATTTTGAGGATTTTCATCGTTGGAAACCTCAGACATTTTCCTAACTACTCGTACACAATTTACAGAAGAATTATTTATTGTATTTCTTGCGTTAGCATCCTACAAAATGCGCCTTATTTAGGTGCTCGTCCTTAAATCAAAATGGTGCATGTGTTTCTTGATCAACCCTTAAATTGTGGGTAGGTACCAGTTAAAGGGGAAGGGGTGTGTGACGTCCCCGCTGATGTGAGGGTGTGAACAGCAAATTGATTCGAAACGTAGCGAATTCGTCCGATAGAATTTCCAATTAAGGCATTCACATAGTTCAACTACTCCCGCTGGCGCTGGGTGGGTACTTTGCAACACTTAATAAGTTAATAGGTGCCAGGAAGTTTTTTTTTACTTGGGGCCTGTAAACAGTTTCAACTAGCGAAATACCCGGGTTCTTATGATTTTATCCAATAATAAACTCTAGTGAAAAATATAATGCCTTTAAAAATATTAATATATAGATCAGCAAACGCCGATTCTGAATATATAATTTTATGTAAAATTTATAAATCGTTATTTAAAAATTAATAAAAAATCACCTCATCAAAATACCTTGTTATGTTGGTACCATTGCATTTGGAACATCTGACGTCAAGTGCGCATTCTGTTTTTGGAATAGTATGGACATTTTTATTTTTCGATTTTGTTATGTATTTTTTTAGCTTTGGCGAAATTTAAACTTAATTTGGGTGACTTTAAGCTCTATAATTGTTGTTCAATATGAAAAAAACTATTATTAATGAAATAAATTACATTATCCATGAGCAAACCAATTATCAATATGTATATTATGATAATGTTAATGCTCAATACTCTTATTATTCTTTGAGTTGAAGTTTCTAAAAAGGTACATAACTTTCTTACTTATGTTTAGTTATGGTTTACTATGAATAGAATATAAAATTATATACGGAAAATCTCTTCCTTGTTTTGACATTTGACATTCTAACCTCAAAACTGATCAAAACTGACCAGTCATAGATTTTGAACATTTTGGCGGGCTTTGATAAATTTAAACTTATTTTAACTATGAAAACTAACTTTCGAAAATAAACTGAATATACTGGTATTTATGTTTGAACGTCATTATTGATAACTTTTTTTTAAATAGGACCGGAGTTCCTCATTCCCTCAGTAAGAGAGTAGTCTTGAGAGTGGATCGGTAATTTGGAGTCCCTCACACCAGGTGAAGTATTCCCTCTTATTAGAGTGGGTTCCGAAGAGATTTCTCTACATGAGGGAGTATGGCTATTATCCGTTGCTCTATTCTACCGACTTTATTTTGGGTATGCTTGGAATGAACCATCTATGGGTCAAAAGGGATGTGCACCATTGTTACACATCCTTCAGACTGATATCGGCTATCATGGAGAGTATTCATTTCCATGTTCCTAAAGGTCACCTCCTTCACCGACAGCGTAGACTGTTTTACGTCCCGACCTGCAGGACCAACTTGCCAATGACAAACTTGTTGTTGAACGGAATCAATTCGAATACTGACATACGAGTATTTAGCATCAACGAAGAAAGCTTTGTTGCTGCTAGTATAAAACGTATCTACGTTTTTTATTCTTTTATTTTATTTCATACATCATCTTGTTATGTATTGTTTATTTATTTCTTTAAAAACGCCTTAAGTTTTTTTTTAAATAATAAATTAATTTAATTTAATTAAACAGGCTTTATGTAAATATCGTAAAAAAAATATAACTACTCGCAACTCTCTATGGCATCCACAAATGGTGTATTTTGTGAGGCTGAAGGAATGAGATGGGGAAGAGGAAAGTTGGGAAGTAACTCGCTATTCAGATCTGGTAATCGAATACAGCTAAAGCTATTTAATGCAAAGTATCGATTCTGAATGGTGGTCTTTCACCAAGGAGATACAGTCACGACTTGGACGGGCACATCGCTTCACCTTGTTAGCTCACCCATCTATCACGTATTCAATAGATTAAGTGTTACACGGGAACCAAGTAACATTGTGGTGCAGTGGTGATAATCGATTGTAAAGATTTTGAAGGTTCCCCGAGATGCCGGAGAGGTGTTATAAGAGGTGGACATAAGATCAGTATTTTTTTTTAAAATTTTATTTAATACATTTTTCAAAAACATAAATCAAAAAGTCCCCATAAACTACTTTTTAGTAGTTTGTCTGATGGGAGCTTGTTATTCAAAACCTTATACTAAATTTTCAGTTAAGGTTAAGTTACAATATATATATATAAAAAATTAAAAACATATTTAACAAACTTAAAACATAAATATTTCGTAAGAATCTTACTCAAAAATATTTCTACAAAAATATTTTAAAATAAACACATAAATGACAACAATAAACAGTACATAAAATAATATTTCCTGATTATCTAATACAAATAGCTTCTTTCAGCTAGCCAAGTCTTCAATATATTTATTAACTGTTATAATACTTTTATTTTATTTAAAACAGACAACATATTTAAACAGCTAGGAATCATGTGATCTAAAGTTCTTTATCCATATTTGTTTGTATGCTTAGGAACCATTAATCCTTCATTAAAATTGAGAAGAGTATTGTAAGTGTGCTCTAGTCTATTTGTATTATATATAGGGTTGTTACATATGTGCTGAAATATAATTTTGTACTACTGCCAACTATCCCAGCTATGCTCTACCACATGGCACAGCAGACATGTTGGCTCAGCACAGCATGCCACGGGGTATGATGCAGATAAATAACATCTCTCCTTATAATAATAATAATTGGATGATTTGTATAGCGCCGTTTTTGTGAAAAACCACCTCAAGGGCGCTGTACAAATATTTCTTAACTAATTATATACAAACAGATACAGAAAAACATACTTACCTGGCAAGTCGCTTCAGATGAACACAGTTTTATTAGAAAATTTATTTATAGAGATGATAGTTTTACATGGTTATTTGTTGGTCCTTTTCTATTGATATTACATTTATTAGAAGATTGGTAGCACAAGAAGAGTTGGTATTTATTGAGATACTTATAATTTTTAGGACTGGAAAGTATTCATAAAATGAATTTTAGGACTCAAAAATATCTATAAAATTACCTTAAAAAGCGTAAGAAGCTTTTAATAAATATTAACTATCTTCAATATAAACCTTGAAAGTATCAAAAGACATGTTAAATAATTTTTGTCATGAAATGTATTTTTGCTTCTTGTGTTAATGTAAATGGACACAATCTGTTATGCACAAAAAAAAACACAAATAGGTACCTGCAAATAACCATTACCCATCTATTTTCAGCATTGTTTACATTAGGCTACATATTAATCGATAAATTTGTTCAAACAAGGCATAAACCCTACAAAACCCTGGTAACTTATCACGAAGACGAGGTAATTTGGTAATTTCCTTCCCGGCCTTACTTATTTGTCTTTCATTTGCGAATAAAGATTTCTTTCCGAGAGGTGGCCTGTGGGGGGGGGGGGGCGAAACTGAACACTCCAAGGAAATAGATCTTTCGGCCTTTTTATATTACGCGGCACGTTTTCACAGTGCGGGGGGAAAACACTTAAAAAAAATCTTTAAAAAAACTAAATTTACATTAAGTTAGTTCCTTCATCATTGATGGGGAAGTCATTTTTCGAACATACGCTCCTTTGAAATCCGTTAAATTTAATTTAAATAAAATTAAGTTAATTTTTTTATTTTTTTTTATTTGGAATACCAACAGTTTGCAAAAATTATTATGCATGGTAAATATACTTGTATTTATAAAATTAACTAATTGTAGGTTTTCGCTTAAGTACTTAAATTATTCAATTAAAAGCCGATGAGGTTAGGATGATAGGAGGGAGGGGAACGGAAAGAATCTAGTATGTGTAAAGTAATATGTATTGTGTGAATGTTGTTTATAGATTTTAGGTTTGAAATTATAAGGGGGTGAGTTGAATAAGTCGAACTCACTGTATGAAGTGTTAAAAATGTGTGAAGCGCGCTGAATAAAGGTGTTTTGTTTTGAGTTAGTGTTGCATTGAGGTAACTTATTGGAATCCATCAACACGTAATTCCCTAATACGTTGATTCCTAAACCACCATTTAGAATCGAAACATTGCATTGCTTGAAATGGCTTTAGTTATTGGTAATCTTTATTGGTGATCTGAACAGACAGATACTTCCTAACTTTCTTCTTCATCATCTCCTTCGCTTCCCCACGCCCTCCTGCTTCACAACATCCGTGTGTTAGGATCTGTGATTAATGAAGCGACTCACCAGTGGTTAACAGGAGTTGATTTATTTGTATGACGGTTATAAAAGCTAATGATTAAATTTACACTATATAAATCAGAACACGAGATGACAAATAACATGAATAGAATACGGAACAAAGAGCGATAGTCTGATCTAGCCGAACATTTGAGAGAAGATAATGCTATTAGGGAAAACTGGCGATTATATAGGAAAGGTAAATGTCACTACTGTCGCCTTACTTCAAATGTTTGACGGTTGTAAAATAAATCTTAAAAATAAATCTTAGTGGCTAGATCAGCAGGTACCTACAGTGGACCTTTTTCATACAATCTGCTTACATAAGTTACTTGTAAACAATAGATATTAATTTATTTATTTCAGTTTCTTGTGGGAATAAAACTTTAACCCTGCATTAACAATTTATTTCATTTCATATTTCGTGTGTATACCCGCCAACAAACAATAAAATTCATTTCAATATTTAAACGCATAACGTGCTAAAAAATATTTCAGTAAGAGCAATTCTGTGGTACAATTATAATTATATTTCAGCAATTTAATAACCCTATATACTCGTATAATACAATTACAATAGTCTTCTCAATTTTAATGAAGGATTAATGTTTCCTAATCATACAAACAAATATGGACAAAGAACTTTAGATTACATAATTCCTAGCTGTTTAAATATGTTACCTACTGAAATAAAATAATAGGTATTAAAACTAAACAGTTGATAAATATGTTGAAAATTTGGCTATCTGAAAGAAACTATTTGTATTGGATAATTGTTGTGATTTATGTTTTTTTTATTTTTTTTTTTATTTTTGTAGAAATATTTGTGAGTAAGATTCTTACGGGATATTAATTTTTATAAGTTTGTTTTACATGTTTTTTATTTTATTTTATATAGGTTTATATATTTTGTAACTTAACCTCAACTCTAAAGTTAGTATAAGGTTTTGAATAACAAGCTCCCGTTTTATATTTAAAAAAATCTTAAATGTTAAATATACAAATTAGCGACACCTTACGGTGAAAATCTTCTAAAGCAACGTTTCAAATAACCTTAAACAATTTATTAAAAATAAAAAAACAGTTTTTTTTTCGTCTCGCACGAGCCTTCTTTGTTATTTTCCCAGACTTCCATCATTCTCACTTCTTACCCCCATCTTCTCCCTCATCTGAGGCACGTTCCTGCTCCCCAGAGCCCTCTGTGCCCCCTTCGCCCCCTTTAACCCGTGTCCGCCCCCACCCCACCGACCCCGAGTAGTATCTTCAGGAGAAAAAGAATTAAACAAATTAACGGCGAGTGTTCCGCACTTCTTTGTACTTAATCTCACAAAGAAGAGGATAAGGGGGGGTGAAAGCCTATTTCTCTTCTTCTAAACAGGGCGCTGAAATAAAAATTATAAGAAATTTTAAAGTAAAATATCCATGTAATTTTCTTTTTAAAAATCTGAAAGCTTTTGATTATGTGAAAATATACTCTCGCTAGAAAGTTAATTTGGAAGTTATTTTTACATCAGTGGAAGCAATCGTCCCAACAAGTATTCCACTGATATGCTTGGTGTACACCAGGGATGCATCCCCTCACCAATGTTAATTATGGTTAATATATAAGTATGGGAAATATATAATGCGTAAGGTTCTTGATGGTTGGAAAGGTAGAATTACCATCGTTGGCCAAAAAATCTCCAATCTCAGATATGCAGATGACACTACCCTCATCGTCTATTCTGAAAAATAAATTAATCACCTCCTTGCTAAAATAGAAAAAATAGGTCTACTGATCAACAAAGCCAAAACAATACTACCGGTGAACGACAGGGCAAACACCTTTGTAAGAAAAAATGCTCTCACAGACTTAGAAATGGTGAATAACTTCATATATCTATGCTCGTCTATAAATGATGAAGGAGACTGTGAAACAGAAGTGAAAAGAAGGATTTGCATGACAAAAGACGCCACGAGTAAAATGCAAAAGATTTTGAGCGACAGTGACGTCACACGAGTAGTCAGAATTAACGATTTGATAGAAAGTAGTCGATTTAGTATACATTCGAGGCTAACTGTTAGTACAAACGTAATAGCCTCTTTAGTATTTTTTTTAATTTATAGTAAAAAAAACAGTAAAATCATATGCAGTAACCTGGTATTGATTTTATGATTTTTCGGTATCTATAATTTATTCAAAATATATTTTACAGAATATTTATTAAAATGTATGAAAAAACCAACGGGCCGTTTTCTGAACAGCTTCCAAAAAAATCCGCCAGGAAAGGCGGTTCTCCTGTCAATGACTCTGTATTGTACACTTATTTGATAATTTTACTGTGTTATGATACTGCTAAACTAATTTTGTCATTAATTAAAAAATTAAGTGGCTGTAGTATTGGTTTAAGGACTCAACTTCTTGTTATTTTTTGTTTGTTTTATCATCCACTCTGTAGTGTAACTGAGTGTAACCTATACAATACGAGTACATGACAGATGAAAGGGAAACATTGAGGTACTCATGTGACGTCAGAAGCAGTGGTACCAACATAACATGGTGTTTTTTATGAGATGGTTTTTTATTCACTTTTAGATGACGATTTATTAATTCTACGTATAATTATATATAAGAAAACAATAATATATTCAGAATCAACATTTGTTGATCCATATGAATATATTGTGTTAAAGCGATAATATTTTTCACTGGAGTTCCTTATTCTCTAAAGAGTTTATAAAAATTGAGAAATTTCGTGCAATTCAATGGAACCCAAACTGATAGAAAAGCTAAATGTAGATAATTTGTAATAATTATTAATAGAAAATTAACTGATAGAAAAGCTAAATGTAGATAATTTGTCCACAAATTACATTTAGGTACCTAGATAGCAGTGTCGTGCGTCCATAAAGGCTGAAAAACTTTGCCTACCCTAAGAAAAACAAACCAAAAAGAAAAAATGTTATTTATAAAAGTATCATTACCTTGAGGTGATTTTTCACAAAAACGGCGCTATACAAATCATCCAATTATTATTATTTATTATTATTATTATATTCAAATAGATAAGGAACTTGTTAGCTCATTTCTTCGGTTGGCTACAACAATCAGCGGAAGATTTTCAAATATCAAATGCATAGATCTTATCCAAACTTTAAAAAAAACTATACACAGCCTACAGTCATAGAGCAATGCCCGCTAATTCTAATTTTTAAAGAACGATGTTTTAATTCTACCAATAAATTATAAAAAATATTTCCTATCAGCCTTGAATCGTTAAATTTAATAGCTTTAATTTATAGACAAAATCTAAAATAACATGCATGAATGTTCGAGAAATGGAGAGCTTTTGTTCTGTCGCATCGAAATAAAAATATTTTTCTTTCATATTTATTGCTCATTTAGCGAAATTGGCCGACTCTCAAAAGAATGTACAGATGGTAACTATAAATATTTTAAATATAAAAACAAATGGAAAAACTTTACAATATTGTCATCCATCTTGCTTTTTTTTAAATTTCCCGCCACAAAATAATATACTAATAATAATAAACGTCGTATTTTTAACAACCTTGCAACCCGAGTTCAAAAGATAAGTACCATCCGTGAAAAAATGTATCAAAAGGTAAGTAGGTACCCTAAAAAAATATATCCTGAAGTAGGTACCTGCCCCAGAATAAATATATCACAAAGTAGGTACCTACCGTAGAATAAATATATTTCGTAGTTAGCTGAAAAAGGTTCCTACCGCTTTGCCTCCCATTAAAGGCGGGAAAGAAAATAAATTTAAAAAAGAACAAGAAAGACGAGCGGCTTGGTGTTGAATTGTTAATCTAGCCACTCAGTTGGTACGTCTCGAGTTTCTTCTTTTTTATTATTTTTTTTAAATTAGTCCTCCGGAAAATGCTGTTTCACTCCCCCCCTAACATCCTTCCTTGAAGTAATTTCCAGCGGGAGTCTTTAGGGGGGGGGGGGGGTCGGGTATTTAAAGATAGGAAGTTTTTGTAAATGTCATCCCTTTTAAAAGAATGTTCGTTTTTCTCAGTTTGAATTACAAGCTTTTTAAGGTAGGTACCTACCTCGATACTTTCTTAATAGGGTTGCCAAAAGCATTTCAATATTATAAATATTATTGATGTATTTTATAGAATAATACTAATAAGGAACTCCAGTCAATGTTGACTTTTTTTTGAAGATATTTTTCGATGACGAAATTATTTTTAACCCTTCAATTTTTCAATAGCCAGCTAAAACGGATGAAATCAAAAAAATTTGTGGTTAAAATGATTGGTTAAGGATGAGCTTTTCCGTACATAATTTAATATTCTACTAACTGATGTGTACCCGGCCTTGCTCGCGATTATTCTCGCTTGTCGTTTGGGTGCCATAATTCATTTGACGGCGACAGTAATGCCTTGTGACGACTATTACTATCTCTAAACAATGAAACAATTCACTTGAAAATTGTATTTCATTCCAAATATTTATTTCGTCACAACACATCTAAATAATAAATTCCTTAAGTAGGTACCTACTTGTGTTTTCCATTTTGAAATTACTCTAACCAAACAAACCTTCTTTTTTTGAATACATAATCTGTGACTAACCAGAGTGGTATATCTATGGGCTAATGGCGGGTTCAATGTTTTTCATACTAATTTTAAAACTTTATAGCAACAGTTTTACTTATTGGATTTCATTCAAACTACTCTCTAAACCTTTCCGGCACTAATAAGAACAAACTGTGCTATTTTCAGAGAAATCCATCGACTGATTTTCGACAAAATCGTGAACACACAGCCAAACAAACATTAATTTTTTTATATTTAGAGAAAAATTATAGTAAACCATAACTAAACACAAGTGATAAAATTACATACCTATTTAGAAACTTTAACTCCAAGAATAATTATAACAATATTTATAATAATATTGTCGTAATTTCCGTATTGACCATTGACTCCACTTTATTTATTTCTATAATAATGATTTTCTTTAATATTGAATAACAAATATGGAGCTTAAAGTCACCCAAATTATGTTTAAATTTCAACAAAACTAAAAAAGATGGTAAATATTTAAAATACAAGACAGAACCGACACATAAAAATTTCTGCTCTTTTATAAGATGGTTTTTTATTAACTTCTAAATAACGATTTATAAATTCTACGTATAATTATAAAATATAAATAAAGTGTATATTCAGAATCTGCGTTCAGTGATCTAGATATATGAATATATTTCTAATCCATAATATGGGTGCAACCCCTAAAGGTTGAAAAGCTGTGCCTACCCAATTAAAATGAACAATAAAAATAAATTACAAAAAATGCGACAAAGTGATAAAAAAAATGTGTTTTCGTAAATTTAATAAAGAGCTTGTAGGCTCATTTGATAATAAAATCGTAATTTTCAAATATTCATACGCGAACATGAAAAACTATACACAGCCTACCTTTGGCCATAGAGCAATGTACGCCACTGCTAGTAACCGCTTTCACTGAAATGTATTTCCTTATTAACTAACTAACCATCACGCCATTTCTCTGCAGGGGTAGGCAGAGATGACGAACCGCCGAACAACTCGATCTTGGCGCACACTCCTTCTTTCACAATATTTCAGTAATATAATAACCCTATATATAATACAAATAGACCAGAGAACACTTACAATATTCCTCTCAATTTTAATGAGGGATTAGTGGTTCCTAAGCATACAAACAAATATGGACAAAGAACTTTAGATCACATGATTCCTAGTTGTTTAAATACGTTACACGCTAAAATAATAAAAAAAAAATTAAACAATTAATAAATACATTGAAACCTTGGCTAGCTTAAAGAAACTATTTGTTTTAGATAATTAGGAAATATTGTTTTAAATACGATTTATTGTTGTCATTTATGTTTTCATTTTTATTGTTCTTACATTTTTAAGTAAGATTCTTACGAAATATTTATGTATTAAGTTAGTTACATATTTTTATTTTATGTTATATAGATTTGTATATATTTTGTAGCTTAACTTTAACTGTAAATTTAGTATAATGTTTTGAATAACAAGCTCCCGTTAGACAAACTACTAAAAAATTGTCGGGACTTTTTGCCTTATATTTTTGTGAAATGTCTTTAATTTTAGAATATGAATTAAAAAAAAAATCGCATTCATACTTTACTCTTCTGTTATTTTGACTCTTGAGATGGCCCAACTCAAGTATTTGATTCACTTGATCGTGTCATGTCTTCCTCGAGCGTCTCCGACATCTTCTAATATTCACATTCGCGTCACATATTCTCCTTTCTTCGTTCATTCGCTCTACATGCCCAAACCATCCAAACGTAATTTTATCTAGTTAATCAGTCTTGCATTCTTTGCAAATCTCAATATTTTTCCCACGGTCCTACATGTTTTTACCACACATACGCCTCGGGGATCTTATTTGTCCAGAATTCAGTTTACTTTCATCCTTCCTCTGCCAGTTCCTTGCCATCATTTCCTTAAATAATTGAAAAGGTAGAACAAACAACAGAGACCTGTTTTATTTTTGTACAGATAGATGTCTTGATTTTAATTTCAAACGTTTAGAGATAAATCTGCGCAAATTTCGTAATGACAGAGCTCACTGTTAAAAAGTTGTAGTTGCTTCAGATAAACAGATTTCTGTCGTACTTAGTTAGTTTTTCAACTAACACGTGGTGGTACAAAATGTTTAATATGTGGTGTGTTACAACTTTTAACTGTTTTTTTGTTATTGTGAATATCGCACAAGTGTTCCGACTACCCAGAACCAGCGGGGCTACGGTATTCCTGTTTCGAGTTTATTGTGAGGATGGAGATAGATTCTTTAATAAAACACAATGCGTAGAACACGACATATTGGCCTTAATTCTGGTAGAACATTGGTTTTATAATAAGCAGATATTTTTTTATTAAAGTAGCGGTTTAAACAAAATAATTTTTATCTTTTCATTTTGTAACGCACCACAAAATTTTTCCCTTTATAGAAAACAACTCTAAATTTATTACAAAATTTTCAGCCACCCTTACGGCCTTGCGCATGGCTCCGATTTAGGAATAAATATAGAAGTAAATGGCACGAAATATAAATAATAGCAACTTCTTATCCACTGATTAGACCCCAAACAAAATAAAGAAGGTTCTGATTTGATACAACTAGCGACATCTTTGAGAATTTTATCAATAATTTATCAAAGTTGGATCCAGTCCGTGGCGCAAACCATTTCTAAAAATAAAGAAATGTTATCAAACATCCTGTCATTAATGAGGTTTGGAACACTACTTCAGACGTGTCATATTTTCAATAGGAATATTTTATTTTTAAGTTTTGGTACCGCGCTAGCTGTCACGTTGACCGGTCTATTTTGAAAGAAAAAAAGACTGAAAGTGAGTTATTTGAATAAATAATACTACCAATATAAATTAATGACTGAAATAATTAAAATAAAGTATTACGTGTTTAATAGCACTCCAATTGATGTCATATTGAGCATTGTTTAAAATTCTTTGAGGTTAGGTTGTAAAACTATTTATATCAGACCACTTCGAGATAAACTTGTTTTTATCCATTTTATCTGATAAAAGGGTACCGACACAGTATGCCGGGTCTACCGCAGTGAATTTACCCGGCGTTATAAGACACGTTTTATGGTTTTTATTGTATTTTTAATCGCAGAAGACGTGAATTAAAATGGTTGTTGACGAGAACACCGCCCCGGCTGCTGACGGAGAGTCTGCCCAGAGCAAAAAGGCGGCGAAGAAATTGGCTAAAGAACTCGAGAGGAAGCAGAAGAAAGCTGAGCATAAGGTAACTAATTTATATGATACAATGTAAGGTGTACAATTTGATGCTATTAAGTCATAATATTGTGCAATATTTGTTTGTTGCGGTCAGGTAACTTTCTGATGCAATTCTATGTGAATTGACGTTAAACCCTAGAATGGAAGCAGGGAGCAAAAGTCCCAACCGATCGCACTAGCTTTCTTCAAGATATGCTTTCCTTGAGTTCTTTCCCCAGAAATGAGTTTGTCTTCATAGTAACAGGCTGCGCCTTTTTCTCGTAGATAAGTTAATTATTCTTTTCACTGAGGATATTTTACATCTCATTCATTGTATGGTGTGAACTGTTGATTAATAAGAAACTCCAGTGAAAAATATAATGGCTTTAAAAATATATATTCATATAGATCAGCAAACGCCGATCCTGAACATATAACCTTTGTTATATATAATTATACATAGAATTTATAAATCGTTATTTAAAAGTGAATAAAAAATCATCTCATCGAAACACTTTGTTATGTTGGTACAATTGCATTTGGAACATCTGACATCACGTGCACATTCTGTTTTTGGATTAGTATGGAAATTTTAATTTTTTGATTTTGTTTTGTATTTAATCATATATTTTTTTAGTTTTGTTGAAATTTAAATTTTATTTTGGGTGACTTTAAGCTCTATAATTGTTGATCAATATAAAAAACTATTATTATTGAAAGAAATTAGAGTATTCATAAGCAAAGCATTAACATTATCAATATGGATATTATGATAATGTTAATGCTCAATACTGTTATTATTCTTTGAGTTAAAGTTTCTAAAAAGGTACGTACTTTTTTTACTTGTGTGTAATTATGGTTTAATATGAATAGCATATAAAATTACGTACGGAATAGCTCATCTTTGTTTTGACGTTTGACATTCTATCCTCAAAACTGATCAAAACCGACCGGCTATAGATTTGGAGCGTTTTGGCGGGCTTTGAAAAATTGAAACTTTGTAAATTATTTTAACTATGCAAACAAACATTAGTAAAAAAAAACGAAATATACGGGTATTTATGTTCGAACGTAATTATTGATAAAAAAGTTCCTTATTGGGATATTTACCGATCTCTTCTCGGACACAACAAACGAATGTATTATGCATATTGGGAGTATGCATTAATTCGTGCGGTTTTCTAAAAGAGGGCGTTACTAGTACTATTTCGCGTCGTGTTCATCCGTGACTATATTCATTTGAAAGCTACTGTCATTGTGCATCTTTTTCAGTATATGTCATTATGTTGAAGAGTAAACAAGAATTTTTTCTATTCATTTGAAAATGTCCTTTGTATCTAGGATGAACGAAGTATGCATGAAGAACGAGCTAATGATGAATGTAAGTAAGTCTAAAGTCATGGTGTTTGAAAGAGACAGTGCGAAAACAGTGTGCAATATAGTTGTGAATGACGAATACTTGGAGCAGGTCGATGCGTTTGTATATTTGGGAAGTATGTTTACGAGAGATGGAAAGACAGATAGGGATATTGAAAGGAGGGTGAATGCAGGAAACTCCATTAACGGAGGACTGAACGCGGTTGGCGCTAACAAAAAGTTGTCCAAAGAAGCGAAGCTAGCAGTCCACAATGGAGTGCTGATACCAACCCTGATGTATGGCAGTGAGGCATGGAATTGGCATAGGAAGGGTGAAAGTAAACCGAATGCCGTAGAAATGAGATCTCTGAGACGAATGTGTGGTAAAACCATGTATGATCGTGTGAAAAATATTGAAATTCGTAAAGAATGCAAGGCTGATGTAAGCTTAATGAGTAAGATTAAGAAAGGGACGCTTAGATGGTTTGGGCATGTGGAGCGAATGAACGAAGAAAGAAGTGTAAGAAGAATGTATGACGCGAATGTGAATGGAAGAAGAAACCGGGGACGTCGGAGGAAGACATGGCACGATCAAGTGAATCAAATATTTGAGTCGGGCCATGTCAGAAGTCGGAATAATAGAAGAGAATGTATGAGACGATGTATGAATGTGAATGAAGCAAGAAGTTGTTTGGCGGTTCGTCCTCTCTGCCTACCCCTGCGGAGAAACGGCGTGATGGTTAGTTATTTAGTTAACATATTTCGAAAGCGATGCTTTCCTCATCAGGAATATACAGAATACCAATATTAATTAATAATGACGCCACAAAGTGAATACCAATCTTTTGGAGAAATTATAAAATGATATGGTTTTTTTTTTAATTTAAAATATTAGCATTGCCAGTCTGGGGGTATTGAGATGTTATCTTACAATAATGGTTTCATTGTTATCTTTGAAATGGTTGTATCACTAACAACGTTTGTATTATTTAACCTTTTATTCGGTCCAATGTGTTTCGTCCATATAATTATTTATTTATTTATTTGATTATACGCCCATCTGGGCTTTTTCATGGATTTTACAACATAATATAAAGAGCTATCGAAAATTACAAGTTCGTAGAGATTCTAAACCATAAAGTAATGAACAATCTTTTTCAAACGTTTAACAATGACATAAGCAAAACAATATTATAACACAAATCATTATCGCTACATTATCCAAGCTGCAATACTACATATTGGAGGATTCATCAAAGTGCTGGTATAGATGACGCTTTACTGTATAAATGGAGTCAGCAAATGCATCAACAACACCTCCAAACCCGTTGCCCAGATCATGCATTCTATTGGTTAATGAATGAGACTGATAGTTAGTTATGTGCAGAAAAATGTTACAGTTTGTCTTGTGTTCCTCGTCAGTACACTTAATTTAATAGTGGCGAGGATGGCAGTGCTGTCAATTAGGTTGTTAACGATTCTATATAATACAACTAGGTCTGACATCACTCACCTGTCAGGCAGTGTAATCAGATGCAATTGATTCATCAAACTTACATAATTAATATTTTCAATTGCATTTTTAAGTTTAAAATTAATATACTTTAGAAATTTGTGCTGAACTCGTTCTTTAGAATGTACTTTATAGAAAGGGGACCAAATAGGTGAATTATACTCCACTTGACTTCTAACTAATGAAGTGTAGAGCATTCTCATACTATCTAAGACTTAACTGACTAACTAACCATCACGCTGTTTCCCCACAGGGGTAGGCAGAGAGGACGGACCGCCAAACAACTCGACCTGTGCATACACTCAAGTATTTGATTCACTTGATCTTGCCATGTCTTCCTAGATTGTCTCCGGCTTCTTCTTCCATTCACGTTTGCGTCATATATTCTCCTTACCCTCCTTTCTTCGTTCATTCGCTCTACATGCCCAAACTATCTAAGAGTCCCTCTCTTAATCTTGCTCACTACGCATACATCAGCCTTGCATTCTTTACGAATCTCAACATTTTTCACATGATCATACATGGTTTTACCACACATTCGTCCCAGAGATCTCATTTCTACAGCATTCACTCTACTTTCATCCTTCCTTTGCCAGTTCCATGCCCACTGCCATACATCTGGGTTGGTATCAGCACTCCATTGTGGACTGCTAGCTTCACTTCTTTGGACAAATCAAAGACTTTGACAAAGATGAAGTTCTGCAAAGGGAAGCCAAGCATCTTTAAACATTTATATCGTTAAGTTTTCATGGAATATTACACCCAGATCCCGAATTTGTGGCACTGGTGTTAATTTAGTATGTAAGATATGATAACGAGTTTTGGTAAAATCATATTACTTGACGTTTCTGAGTGTTCATAAATAAAGCATTTTGTTCGCACCATTCATGTAGTTGATTTAAATAATAATAAAAATCAAAAGAATAAATAACTTAGTTTACATCACTTTATTTATATACAATCAACATGTTTCATGAACAATGTTCACATCATCAGGATTAGATGTATACTAAACTTAAAAATCAAATATAGATCACATATATATTGTGTATATGTTGTATGTTGTATATATATTGTATATATTGTCACATATAATAATAAAAATAGTTGAATAATTTGTTAAGCGCCATTTTTTGTGAAAAATCACCTCAAGGGTGCTGATATAGACACACAAGCACTGGCTACTCTATCTAAGTCGCATTATAGTATAAATAATAAAATTTAAGTTATTCCAAGACATCAATCTACATTTTCAAAAACACGTGTGGTGTATTAACTAAGAAACTCACCGCCGCACTACTGTAAGGTAAAGGCAGGAACTAAGTATGCAAACTGACGCACACGTCAAATACTCTATCTTCATTTGACACAAAAAATCTACATCTCTGCATGTTGCTCATTCAAGGGACGACTCGTTTGTGTTAGTGTCTGAAAGGCCGTGCCTTTCGGTACAAATCGCAAAAGTAGCAATCAGTGCCATCTGTTGGTACCTCTAGTAAATTCTTACGACTAACAAATTATTTTTCTAACAATAACAAATTGGCTTTCATTCATGAAATAAGGAACTCCAGTCCAATTTTTTTATTATTTTTTTTATCAGTAATAACGTCCAAACTTAAATACCAGTTTATTTCTTTTTTTTTTCTCAAGTTAGTTTTCGTACTTAAAATAATATTCAATGTTTCAATTTTTCAAAGTCCGCCAAAACGCTTCAAATCCATGGCCGGTCGGTTTTGAGGTTAGAATGTCAAACGTCAAAACAAAGATGAGCTTTACCGTACATAACTTTATATTCTATTCATAGTAAACCATAACTAAACATAAGTAATAACATTATGTACCTTTTTAGAAACTTTAACTCAAAGAATAATAATAGTATTGAGCAATAACGTTATCGTAATATTCACATTGATAATTGTTTTGCTGATGAATACTCTAATTTATATCATTAATAATAGGTTTTTATTTTATTTTTTATATTGAACAACAATTAAAGAGCTTAAAGTCATCCAAATTAAGATTAAATTTCACCAAAACTAAAAAAATACAAAACAAAATTGAAAAATCAAAAATTCTATACTAATCCAAAAACAGAATGCACACGTGACTTCAGATGTTCCAAATGTAATGGTACCTACATAGCAAGGTGTTTTGATGAGATGATTATTTATTCACTTTTAAATAACGATTTATAAATTCTACGTATAATTATAAATAATAAAAGTAATATATTCAGAATCGCCATTTGCTGATCTATATGAATATATATATTTTAAAGCCATTATACTTTTCACTGCAGTTCCTTAAATAAATGAAGTGGTTATTTGGATATTTGTTGTGGCTTAGGTGATCCAAACCAACATCGGCTAAAGGCAAATTAATTAGCTGTTTTTCCTACTGCTGACCCAGATTGAAAACCTTTTAGAGTCAACCTTCAGACGCACAGTTTATTGTTGCATAATTCTGCAATTAATTGTGAATGTTAAAACAGTTTAAAAGGTTAACATATTTTATATGGTACTAATTACATTGTTTCAACCGCAAGAAGCATCCTGCTTTATTTTGTAAATAAAGTGTTCAATCCAACCTATCACCAGTAGATCGTTCCGGAGGAATTACCTATTTTATTTATATACATGTTTTTTTTTAACCTTATATGTGCAGCTGTCACATATGTGATCCATTGGCGGCTACTCCTGTACGCAAATGTCACATATGACTTTTTATAGTAAACAAAAAATGAGGGTGCTGCTATCGTTTAAAAAGCACAAATATGACTCATAGGAAAATCAAAGTAAGTTTAAAAAACACAATGGTCCAAGTGAATACCACACAAGTGTCTCAACTGCTTCCAAACTGTCTGGAGCCAGTGGGGCTATGGCAATCCTTATCATGGTATATTGTGTCGCTGACTATGCACTAGTTCCACTGGCTCCAGATGGTTGGGAGTAGTTGGGACTCTTGTGCGGTATTCACATAAAGATAAGTTTAATAGTCTAATGGATTCTTTTTATGTTTCAGGCAGCGGCCGCACCCCAAGAAGCCGAGGAGACCAGCGAGTCGGTGGACTACTCCGTGGGGAAGTACGGAGTCACCAAGCTGATCCAGTCCACCGGGGAGAACCGCGACCGCGTCTACACCGACATCAAAGACTTGGACGGAGGATTCGCCGGGAAGAATGTCTGGATTCGAGGTGAATTTCTATATTAAAAGTTAGTAGGGGGGGAGATAGGTAGAGGAAGGTGGGGAAGTACCTATTCAAATCTGGACACCAAACACGGCTAAAGCCATTTCAAGTAACATTTCGATTAACGGCTTGAAATGGCATTAGCCATGTTTAGTGACCAGGTACCTCCCAACCTTTCTTTTCCACACCCTTACTTTCTTCAGCCTCACAAAATATCACATTTGAGTATGACTGGTTTTGGAAAGTCGGAAGCAGTTGAGACACTTGTGCGGTATTCACACAAAAAAATAAGTACGACGTCCAGCTTTGGACATAGGCTTCTCTCAAATATGTCTAATTTTTTTCCAATTCATGGCTGTACTTACCGTAGCTTTTTCCTGGCCATTTTAAATTTGTATATTACCTTCCGAGGATGTTTTAACGAGTGTTTTCTCATTCCAGGCCGTCTGCACACCTCCCGCGCCAAGGGAAAGCAATGCTTTGTGGTGCTGCGTCAGCAATCCTCCACGGTGCAGGGACTGGCGGTGGTCACCGATACCGTCAGCAAGCAGATGGTGAAGTTTGCTGGAGGGTGAGTTCTTTGGAATATATATTTTTAAATATCTACTATATAAATTTGGAGTCTTGTATGTTGGTTTCATTTTTACGCATTATCTCAGCGCTGGAATGGGTTATGGGGTCTAAGTAAAATGTTGTTTTTTAACAGTAAAAATGTGGTATACTTCAACCTGATCCTCGAGATCAGTGAGGGGAGCAAAGGATTAAATAAACTAATGCTATTTTATTTTGTTCAGAATTTTATTAAGAAGAAACATTTGTTGTTAACTTATGAATACTTGAAGCAAGCGTGAGTTTGTGTATTTAGGAAGTATGTTTACGAGAGATGGAAAGGCTGATAAGGATATTGAATGAATGATGTGGTGAAACGGTAAGGTAGGGATAGCTGTAAGGGTAGGGGTAGGGATAGATGTAGGGGTAGCTGTACCGGTAGTTGTAACAATATTAATTATAATAAATTGTCAATTTTTCTGTGCTCCGTTTAGTGACTAAAATCACCTCAAGGGCGCTCTACATTTTGTTAAAGTTTGTCAAAGTTGCCCCTTTTAAATATATATATTTTTAGACTTTTTTTAAAGGTTTCAAAATTGCTTTCTGACCTCAAACCAAATGGAAGGTCATTCCAAGAATGTGGGCCCAGTGCATTGAAAGCTCTGTCTCCAAATTTTGCGTCATTCGTACGAGAGGGTTCAAGCAGTCTGTTGGACGCATCAGACTTGACCGATCTGAGCGTGAGTTGTCTCTGAGGAAGATTGTCCCCACGCAGAGATCAGTCAAGTATGATGGTGCCAGCCCGTTAAGTGCCTTGTGTACCATAAGACAAATTTTAAACTTTCTTAATAATGTTTTTGCCACCTTAAAATTACACTCAGTTTACTAGAACTCCCAAACTTAAAACTTTACTCCAAACATCAGCTAGTGTGTGATAAATCCTAACATTTCCAGTGCATATCCTTACCCATAGCTTATATTGAAAGGGAATCAGTTCCCGATGTGGGATTCGAATTTGGTCCGTCAGACTGCCCTTCTGGACTACGATTATCTCATGTGTCTTATGGAAAAATAAGCTCTACTTTAATACAGTATTGTGGCATCATGAAATTTGCACACTTTTTCCTGTCGCCAATTTTCAATTTTTTAACGGCTTGTTTTGTCATTTCCTCCACAAGCTAATAAAATAGTAAGACAAAACACCGTGTTGTTTGTTCAAAGGAGACTGCAGCCTATTTGCAAACCTTTGATTTAATTATTCGTCCTTTCCCAGCATTTCAAAGGAATCCATCGTGGACGTGGAGGCGCAGGTGGTGCGCGTGGTAGTACCGGTGGAGTCGTGTACGCAGAAGCACGTGGAACTGCACATCGCACAGATGTTCCTCATCTCCGCAGCCAAGAGCCAGCTGCCGCTCCTGCTGGAGGATGCGTCGAGGCCTGAGAAGTCTGACGTAAGGATGCTTACTGTTTTACATAGTAAACCGTTTTCTCTGTATTCTGATCATTCCCCGATTCAGTCAACAATGCTCCGAAGCAGTTTGACGAAAAAATGCTGCACACCGAGCTTACAACACATGTCAATTGTCAGAAAACAAATTGGCAAATACCTACCAAAATACCTCAAAGTGAACAAAATTATTAACGACTGTCAATATGGATTCCGGCGGAACCGCTCGTGATCTTCTCGCTTATGTGAAGTATGTTTGGGGGCAGTGCCTGGAACGTCACGATGAGATTCAAACGGTCTCACTGGACATTTCTAAGGCCTTTGACCGGGTTTGGCACCAAGGATTTGTCAACAAACTGCCTTCTTACGGACTTCCCGTATCCTTGTGTACGTGAGTTGCCGACTTTTTGAGGGAGAGATAGATTCAGACGGTTGCTGACGGTTTCATCTTTTCCTCGCATTCAATAAATCCTGGCATCCCACAGGGATCGGTTCTGTCGCTGACATTGTTTTGCACATCAATGACCGCTTGATATGTGCACCAATCCATTGTTACGCGGATGGCAGTACAGTCCATGATAGCTTTTTGTTTAACAAACCCCCAAAGGGCACACAAACTCCAACGGCTCGGAGGGCTTTGAAACAGAGAATGGACAATTACCTCTTCCCGACAAGCCTTCCATTGCTATACTTGGTGTAACCCTAAGTATCCAGCTTAGGTATGGGGGCTCCATCGAAGCCAGTGTAAAGTTAGCCTCTCAGAAGCTGGGCGTAATAGATCCTGCAGATACTTTAATAGTACACAACTGTTGACACTGTACAAATCGCAAGTGCGCCCCCTGTATAATTTGGCAGCCACCTCGGTCAGGAGCCCCAAAATATCTGAAAAAAACCCTTGACTAAAATAATATAACCTCATATTTTATCCTAATCCCTCTGTTCATCATAAACTCTCGACTCTGTGCAGAAACGGACGGTCCGTTTGATAGATTCGGCTATCTTAACAAATGGATTACAATCTTTGAGCACAGTCGTCACGTTGGAATGCTGTCCTTGTTCTACCGGTATTTTAATGGAAGATGCTCTGAGGAACTAGCGTCATTGATCCCTTCGGCTGTGGAATGATCTGCCGGCCTCTGCATTTCCTCCCTTCTACAACATGGGTCTCTTCAAGACCTAAGTTCACTCCTTCCTATCCTCTAAAAGACTCTCCAAACAGCATCCCCAAAGATGACATGGATCTCAAGGGAAATTATTTCTCTCAAGGCCTCGTATATGGAGTAACTGTAAAAAAAAAATTCCTCCATATAAACTCTGTCTCAAATCAATTTTGGCTTTTTTGTTGTCACTGTCAACTGTCAAAATTATATTCTAATCAAAGGATTGTGGACTGCTTTGTGTGCCGATTAGATTAAACGTCTTTTAATGATCATTTGCTGCCAGATAGCACTAATAAAAGTTGAAGAAATTAAATAATTAAAATTTAGTAAGAGACAATGATGCCAGTGAAATTGGAAGTATTTTTGGAGAATAAGAAACTCCAGTCGATTTAAAAAAAAATTAAATCAACAATGATGTTCTACCAAACCAGTGTTTAGTTTTCATATTTAAAATAATTTTCATGGTTACACTTTTTCAAAGCCCTTCTAAAGGTAGAGCATCTAACCGGCAATCAGAAGGGTGCAGGTTCGAGTCCTGTCGGTGACTTATCTTTTCTCGGAAAGGTTTTTTTTCAATTTGGATGAGTGTTTCAGGCTAATAATTATTGTTTATAAAAATAATTGTTACCCTTTGCGCTATGCACACAAATCTTGTCTTAAAAACTTTAGTTTATCAATTAATAATAATAACCTGTGAAATACTATGGCCGGTCGGTTTTGAGGATAAAATCTCAAATGTCAAAACAAGGATGAGCTTTACCGTACATAATTTTATATTCTACTAGCTGATTCTACTATGCTTGCTCGGAATTTTTTTTTTATTTTTTTTATAAAGTTATGAAGTTGTGAATTCTTGCTTGGCCTTTGGGTGCCATTTGACAGCGAAATTAATTCCTTGTGACAACGATCTACTATCTCTAAACAAAGAAACAAAAAACATTCATTTTTTGAAAATTTTATTTCATTCTAAAAATTTGTTTATCAAAATATATTTAATTATAAAACTTGTGTTTTCAATTTTGAAAATATTCTACTCAAACCAACCTTCTTTTGAATATATATTATCTGTGGCTTACCATAGTGGTATATCTATGGGCTAACCTCAATACAACATGGCAGGTTTAATGTTTTTCATACTAATTTTAAAACGTTATAGCAACAGTTTTACATATTGGATTTCATTCAAACTACTCTCTAAACCTTCCCGGCACTAATAAGAACAAACTGTGCTATTTTCAGCGAAACCGGTTGAGTAATTTTTGAGAAAATCGAGGACGGACAGATAGTATGAATAACATTGAACCCGCCATGTTTTATTTAGATTAGCCCATAGATCTCGTATAACACCCTGGTTAGCCACAGATTGCATATTCAAAAGAAGAAGGTTTTTTTGGGTAGAATATTTTCAAAATGGAAAACACGAGTAGAGGTACCTACTTAAGAACTTTATGATTTAGATATATTTTGAAAAAATAAATGTTTGGAATTTTTTATTTAATTTTTCACCAGAAATAAATACAATTCAAAAAGTCCCGATAAACTACTTTTTTGTAGTTTGTCTAACGGGTGCTTGTTATTTAAAACATAAGATTTACGGACAAGGTTACAAAATATGTAAAATAAAAACATAAAAACCATATGTAACAAGCTTAAAACATAAATATTTATAAAGAATAGTATTCTAAAATATTTCTGCAAAAATATATTTAAAAAATGAATAAAATAAAAACGTAACGAAAGCAATAAATCATAAATAAAATAATATTTCCTTATTTCTAATACAAATAGCTTCTTTCAGCTAGCCAAGTTTTCAACGTGTTTATTAATGGTTTAGTTTTAATACAGTTTTTTATTTCAGCGGGTAACATATTTATACAACTAGGAATCATGTGTTCTAAAGTTCTTTGTCCATATTTGTAATTGTGCTCTAGTCTATTATTTGTATTATATATAGGGTTATTAATGTGCTGAAATATAATTTTGTACCACAGAATTGATCTAACTGAAAGAATTTTGAGACGAAGAAATCTGATAAAAGATATCTTTGTTCGTATAAACTTTTATGAGCTAAAAATTTAACCAGTGAATTTTGTACTGATTGAACATGATTGGTATTGGTGTTTGTTTTACAGGAAAGTCCCCAGGCCGTAATTCCATACCTTATAACAGATTCCGCTAATGATAAATAAATTATTCGAAGTGTACAGATTGGAACAAAGAATTTTAATTTAAATAATCTACTAACAATTGATCTTAATTGTACACAAACCTTATTTATTTGTAAATCCCACTTGAAAAAACAATCAATAATGACACCTAAATAAACATATCATTTCACAAGTTCAACATTTTCACATGAACACAATGCAGGAATGCCATCGTGTAAACAATCTGAAGTATGTGTTTTTATTTCAGGTGTAATATATTACCTCTGCACTTGGGGATCTTATGTGCATCAATTTAGTTTTTTTTGCATTTATAATTAATCCAGAATCATGAGACCATTTTAAAAGTTCAATGTAGTCTTTTTGTAAAAGGTCCATACATGTTTGCTAATCACTGCTAGAAATTACCAAAGCAGTATCATCCGCATACACAAAGTGCTGAAAATGTATTTAATAAATGATACATAAATAATATACAAAATTGGACCTAATATGGATCCTTGAGGAACTCCTGCCATAAACTTCCTTTTTTTACTTAAAGTGTTCAATAGTTTCAGATTGCTTAAGTACATATGGAGTACATGTAAAATACAATGAAGTAAAATATTCAAATGAATATTTCTTTATTTGGAGATAGTTACTTTCGCTGTCAAATCAATTATGGCACCCTAATGACAGTGCAAGAATTCACAACTTCATAACTTTATTACAAAAAAAAATCCGAGCAAGGTCGGGTACACATCAGCTAGTATATAATAAAAGTTATATGTATATTCAGAATCGGCATTCTCTATGAATAATATTTTTCACGAGAGTTTCTTATTGGAGTTAATGGATCCCCCTCTACCTTATATTTAGCCTCATGTGTCCATGTTTCTGTTTATGTACCAAAAAGGGTGTAAATAGTGAATGCCTGAAAGATTTGTTTAAAACAGAGTCTGGAACATTCTGGAAATCAAAGAAATTTTAAGCGTGAGAAAAGCAGTGTGTGCCAATTCTTTGTGAAATTCCATCCTATCTGTTGTCACCCTGCTGAGATAAATAACAATGGTAATAAGGTATTCTTCTAAAACTTATTATATTTAACAGGATCCTGAGGCCCTGAAGATCCGCGTGAACCAGGACACCCGGCTGGACAACCGCGTGCTGGACCTCAGGACCCCCGCAAACCAGGCCATCTTCAGGCTGGAGGCGGGCGTCTGCAAGCTCTTCAGGGATATCCTCACTGACAAAGGTACCCAACAAACACTTGTGCATACACTATTATTCTTCTTGCTCAACACAGAATAGAATGGTTCCCCTCTGAAATCAACATCAGTAGTACAAACTTTTCCTTTTTTTTCTTATGCTCAATATAACATCTGGATTCATCTTCAAGCTACCTCGGTTCTTCAGCCAAGGTTTCCCAACACTCCTCCATCTTGCAAGCTTATTATAGAGAAGCCTCTTTGGTGATTGGCTATCTTCCGTCTTTGCTACGTGTCCTGCCCGGCAGAGCCAACCCAGTTTTATGATTCTTATTATTGACAGATCTTCAAACAGTTGTTATAGCTCGTGATCATACCTTGTTAATTTTTTTTTTATTGTATGGCACCAAATATTTTTTATTTTTTATTTATTTATTTATTCAATCTGTACAAATATTTATAACATTACAGATTTGAAATCTAAGTTATTTTAATTGTACTGTACTGTTTATGCAGTGTTTTATGCAGTGTTTATGCAATGCCAAAAACCCTGTAATTGCATTATAAGACATAAAGAATAGATAGATTTTTGATCCATCGTATTTAAGAAATACGTAGCTCTTTCCACAGGCGAATTCATAAATAAGATTGTTTGGCTCTCTCGACTGTACAGGAGGTTGTGTTGACATCCTTGAGAGTGGGATTCTGGTACATAGAAATTTATTTGAGCCAAAATTTCGCTGTTAAATATGTTACCGTTAAGCACATACATCTTCCCCTTGTCCTACTCGGATTGGGGACCCATCGCATCGATAAGGCGCCTCCAGACATCCTTGTCCTGTGCTACGTCAACGGCATCCGTCCATAGTAGGTCCAGCTTCTGGAGTTGCATCTCCCACCTGTGTCTGGGGCGGCTAAGTAAAAGGCGACTAAGTAAACGAAAAAAATATTTTGGTAGAGCAATACCTCCACGTGTCTCTAAGGCGTGGTAATTGGTCATATTCAAAATATAAATAGATGGGTACAGCCAAGGGAATTGTCCGTAGAGATGCAAAAATAAAATTCTTAAAAATTTCTTGTGAACTCTTTCAAAATGTATGTTAGTTCGTGTAGGGCAAATGATAGAATTCCAATCCAATACACTCAACACTAATGTGTTGTATAATAACCTCAGTGTTGTGAAATGAATATGAATTTTGAATCCAAGAAGCCTAGAAGCTTGTATGCTATCCTTACTAAATCTTTGATGTGTTTGTGAATCACTCAGAGCTGTAGCTTAGCACTTGTCTGTTATCTTATAGAGACATTATTCTCGACATGAATCTTGATAGAGAGATGTCTTTGTTATTTGATGGAGTAGCATCAGTTGGCCAAGGTGATACTTCTGTTAATTTTCTAGTTTTTAAATAATAAAATGATCTGAACACGTGTCTAGGTTTCGTGGAGATCCACACGCCCAAAATCATCTCAGCGGCCTCGGAGGGGGGCGCCAACGTGTTTACAGTGAGCTACTTCAAGGGCTCCGCCTACCTGGCCCAAAGCCCCCAGCTCTACAAGCAGATGGCCATCGCAGCTGACTTTGACAAGGTTAATATACATTATATTCATTTAATAAGAGAGAAGAAAAAGCAAACCTTTCACCTAGACAACGAAGGACATGTAATGTAATATTAGTTTAATAAAAAAATTACTTTGTATTCACCACTTTATTAATATACACAGATATCAACATGTTTCGAAAGCGATTCTTTCTTCATCGGGAATATACAGAATACTAAAAAATAATAATGTTAAGTATAGACAAATGATAAACATAGAACACGATGATGTAAGAATAGACAAATTAATTTAATTAATGGACGAAGTAATTTTTTAAATTAATTTATTAATAATACAAAGGGAATACCAATCTTTTGAAGAAATTATAATATTAATTTATTCATATGTAGCAGGCTGCTGGACAGTGGCTCAGTTATTTGGAATCCTCACGTGTTCAGGTACTCCTGCATCTTGAAAAGGGTTCAGTAAAAAATGTTGAGATTTTTCTACAATAGAGAGTGTGGCCACTATCGTGGCTCTGTCCAACTAACTTCTGCTGGGCATGCCTGGATTTCACACCTTTGCAGCTGCTACATACCGGATCAGTCCCTGCAGACCTTTACTGATAACTATTAAACAATTTGAGGAACCACCGCTTCCAGGATGTTTATACATAAAATACAGGAATAGGTAATAAAATAAAAACAATTCTCTTTTGCTATAAAAAATTCTTTGCTAGGAAGAACTTTATAAAATTGTTCGTGAACGCATTTTTACTGATTTGAGATTGTATCCAAAACGAGCTGTAAATAAACAAAAACTTGTAATAAAATCAAAATAAACATTACCCCGGCCACACGTTACCCCGGCCATCTCAATAATAAGCAGTAGATCCCAGGATGCAGACAGGAGACGAAAACCATGATTTAATAAATTAACCTTGAGATTTAAAGATGCCATTTTTATTTACGTGCTTCAGAATATCAGTTAAAATAATGATTCGACTCCAAAATAGGAAAGGCCACCAATATGACCTTCCTCCTTGATGCGAAAAATCCAAGAGCTTTAGAAAGGCACGCTAGCCGTAAGGTGACCGTTGCCGCCCTCTTTTCTTAAAATGCTTGACCAATGACAACACACTTCTGTGTTACCATCAGGCCATAGATATTATATCTCATAACAGAAAGTTTATATATAATACTAAATATCGACGGTCCCGACGAACAATGTCGGATGTGTAAATTGGTAACTTTGCATAAGAGCTGTAGTAGTTGCAATAATATGTTTTTACAACAAAATAAATAGGGTTTTATGCAAAATATAAAAAACCACACAATATTTCTTTATTTCAAAAACAATAAAAATGTAGACGTGAAACTCTAAACTCGTAGAATCAAACTTTAAACAGCTCTAATAAGAAGTTACCATTTCCACATCCGACATTGTTCGTTGGGACTGTCGATATAATACTTGATAACACAGCTCGGAAGGGAAGAGGTATGCCGCTGCCCACTTCCCAGGTTGTTTCAAGAACTGAAACTATCCAACAAACTAAAGCATAAATCTATAAGTTCCTGATAACTATCGCAGAAAGCGTAAGCAAGCAAATCTTCTACCTGATGTCCCAGGAGATTGGCAACAAAACTTTACCTTTTGAACACTACTGGCTCTAGTGTAGCAACTGTGCGACGTAGTGCCTATCAATATCCACTCAGTAACGCACCAACAACTATCAAAACCAGTTAATAAAGGACTACAGACATGCTATCATTATATATAATATCAACAGCATGTCTGTCCAGATAATTAGACACCTCTGCCGCTGACTAATTACGTCTACACAGGGTATTAATGTTGTGGTTTGTCGGTTGCAGGTATTCACGGTGGGCGCCGTGTTCCGTGCGGAAGACTCCAACACGCACCGCCACTTGACGGAGTTTGTGGGCCTGGATCTGGAGATGGCCTTCAAGTTCCACTACCACGAGGTGCTGGACACCATTGGGGAAACCTTCACCGCCATGTTCCGAGGCCTCCGGGACAAGTGAGTCAATGAACCCGTGCTGGACATTTCATACAGCCATTTAATAATAATAATAAATGAGCATTAAATGGCTATAATAGATGTTTGACTTTCCTTAAAGGTTTAAAAATTGATTTCCAACCTCAAACCAAATGGAAGGTCATTCCAAGAATGTGGACATTGGAGACCCGGTATATTGAAAGCTCTGTCCCCAAATTTAGCGGCATTCGTACGAGAGGGTTCAACCAGTCTGTTGGATGCATCAGACTTGACCGACCTGAGCGTGAATTGTCTCTGATTAAGATTGTCCCTCACGCAGAAATCAGTCAAGTATGATGGTGCCAACCCGTTTAGTGCTCTGTATACCATAAGACAAATTTAAAGTGAACTCTTTCTGTGACTCTGTGCCAGTGTAGGCAATCACGTAGGAGAGGAGTGATGTGACAGTATTTGGTGACACCGCATACTAGACGAGCTGCTGTGTTGAACGCTCCTTGCAGTCTGTTCAAATGTACATTAGGCAGACCAGCATACAAACTATTGCAGTAGTCCAGTCTGGAGACTACTAGAGCATTTACCAGAGTCTTAGCGGAATCTGTTGGGAGACATCTTATGGATTTCAAGCTATGATTATTGATAAGAAGATGGTCTGTACAGTTCCTGTTAGCATTCATTGTGGCCCATTGTGCTAACTCCCATGTTTTACCTTATTTACTTGATAGTAGCCCAGTCCCTTTGTGTCCTGGTTCCACAATGTATCTTTCCAGGTATCTAAGCCTCCTTCCATCAAGGCAGGATATTGGCGCACTAGCTGATGTAGAGTTTCTTCAACTTCCTCACATTTCTTATACCTATCGGTGTTTTTTTCCCTTACCATATAATCCAGTGGCGTGCAGTCCATAAAGGCTAAAAAGCTGTGCCTATCCTAAGGTAAACGAAAGCAAATGAAAACATATTAATTTTCAAAATAAATAAATCATAAAACGTTTTATTTACAATCGTTTTAGCCAAAGAGATTTCTTTGTCATTCTCAACCAGATTACTTTCAGTGGAACCATTTATTTGCAAATCTAAGACGTTTGGGATTTTCCATGATGTGTGATAATCAGAACCCAGAAGCTACAGCCTACCCTTAATTAAAGAGCAATGCACACTACTGCCTATAATGTATATTAAACCATTAACAATCGCGCATATGCTGCTGTGGTAAGTAAAAACACAGCATGTTCGTAAATGTAAGTATAAATGCAGTATCTCAAGGTAGGAACTGTGTTTTTAATTACAGTAATAGAAATACTGAGTTTTTACTTATCAACAGTAATGAAATTCCAAATAGTGAAAACATCAATAACAATATCATCTTTTTTTAATATGAAAAACTAGTAATATTAAATTATAAAACATAAGAAATCAATACTTAATAACTTCCCATAACAACTCATTTTTGCTTATTTAATAATCACTAGTTATTTTTTTTTTATTATTATTATTTAGTGCATAAAACAGACAATATGCCCAAAACTTACATACATGAATGTTTACATACCAATAATAATCAATAAGACAATTATCTCGAAAAAATTATAATAAGAATGAAAATGAAGCGAAAGGTCGAAAACATTAAAAATGTCTATTTCATTATTAGAGCAGTGTATGTATAGTATTGTAATTTCTTAATATCTACGGTAAAGGAGAGAAATATCCCGTATTTGTGTGGTAGTTATAACGGCGACTGGAGCCTGGTTTAAAAAACTTCATTCCCGGCCTGTCTTTTACCCCAGTTACTTTCATCATATAATAATATTTTTTAATCAAGCTTATCACCAGTCAAAAGCATATATTTTCGTAGAGCTGAATGGCTAAACATGCTTCTTTAATTGCAGTTATGCAGCGGAGATTGCTGCCGTAGGCCAGCAGTACAACGTGGAACCCTTCAAATTCTTGGATCCTCCCCTGAGGCTGGAGTTCTACCAGGCTGTGGAGATGCTCAAGGAAGCGGGTCAGTCAAATGTCCTTTACTGCAGCTAAGTTACTTCACAAGTATCTATGTACACAAACGAGTACAGTCCATGATAGCTTTTTTTTGACAATTTCTCAAAAGGCACCAATAGCTTGGAGGGTTTTGAAGCAGAGAATGGACGGTTACCACGAGAGAGTTTCTTTGTTTGAAAGACCCGATCATGTCTGATTATGTCTAAAAGGGATCGAAATGACAATCTAGTCTCCTTTAACGGAAGCTATCTTCCAACAACCCCTCTAGATTCTCCTATCTTAACAAATGGATTGCAATCTTTGGAGCACAGACGTCAGATGGGAATGCTGTCCTTGTTCTATTGGTATTTCAATGGAAGATGCTCCATAGAAGGAACTAGCGTCATTGATACCTTCGACACCAGTTCTCAGTCGGGAAACATTTGTACATGGTTGACATTTGTCACATGAGAACAGGTCGCTTCTACGACTCGTTCTTGTGTTCAACAGCTCAGCTGTTGAATGATCTGCCGGCCTCGGTGTTTCCTCCCTCCTGCAACATGGGTCTCTTCAAGACCCAGGTTCACTCCTTCCTACCCTCCACACAGCATCCCCAAAGACGACATTAATTTTTACTGTAATTTATTTTTTCAAACAAAGAAACTCTCGAGGTAACTATCCATTCTGTGCTTCAAAACCCTCCAAGCCATTGGAATTTGTGAATTACGTCTGATTATGTAGTCAAAAGGAATTGAAACCAGTCTCTTTCAATGGAAGTAATCTTCCCAATAAGCTTTCTATTGATATGCCCGGTGTAAACTTAAACCAGAGATAATTTATTGTCTCAGAAGCTGGGTGTACCTTTCTCATAAATAAAATCCAATATGTTTTATGTTCAGGTGTCACAATAGGCAGAGAAGACGACCTTTCCACTCCTGATGAGAAGTTCCTGGGCAAGTTGGTGAAAGCCAAGTACGACACGGACTTCTATATGCTGGACAAGTACCCGCTGGCCGTGAGACCTTTCTACACCATGCCCGACCCCACTGAAAAGGTAAATCCCATCAGATTCAACAGATGCCATTTTGGCTATCCAAGGATATAAACAGAAGAATTGAGACTCTTATGGCTGTTCTTTCCAACTTTTCGAATGATCAATCTGAGTCACCGATCAGCCAAGTGTTTTGTTAAGTATTCGCTGTTTGCCTGTTACCAAGCATTTTTCATCCTAAATTGTCTATGGAGGTGCCCGCCCACTATAAAATAGTGTCCCCCCCACTTTCATACACAATAAAATAGTAGCCACCAACTTTTAAGACAATAAAGTGACATCAAAGTAAAAACTTTAGATGAAAAATTAACATAAATGAGTTAATATTGTAAAGGCTCAGTAGGGTTGGGAAGAACGGCCGTTATAAGATCAAAAGACAAACCGAAGGCACAAATGAATGTGGTAATTTTGTTCTATGGAATTGCTTTCCATTTACAAAGCTCTGGATGTAAAATAATTGTGATGTTTTTGTTTGCAGATTTCTTCCAACTCCTACGACATGTTCATGAGGGGAGAGGAGATCCTGTCCGGAGCCCAGAGAATCCACGACCCAGACTTCTTGACTGAGAGAGCTAAACATCATCAAATCGGTAAGCACCGGTGGCAGTTTTCCCTAAATAGTGATTGTGCAGCGAACTACCAGAAGAAAAACTACAGCGAACAAGACTCACTTGGATTATAAAATTACTACAGTTTGAACAGCACGCCATTACTCCATAGTAAAAAAATCCACCAATAGGAACACAGCACGATCCGAATCCTGGAACGCACATATAGAGCTAAAAAACCTCTGGCATATTTCATAAAACATAAACACAGTATTGAACAGTGCCGGAACGTGCGTTATCCGCCTTTTTAGTTATTTTTGTGGCAAAATAAATCCTGTCACAAATATGAACTTACGCTTTTTGTAGTATTACCTAAAAGTTTTTGAATTGACTCCATAATTATAACATTCGGTGAAGAATAAAGTCTGTTCATAGGAAGTCGATATTCTTTCCTTTTGTAAATCGCTATAATGTTGAACTCCCAATGATTTAGACCACGAATCGCCACTGGTAAGCATCGTAAAGGACAAGTTGATACTAACCATTTTCACCACTCAAAACTGAACATAGATTAACCTTTGGAATGCTGAGTTTCTATGGTCTATTGATTCCGTTGTGTGCCGAGGGTAAATATGCGTGCCGGCCCGCCGTGCACCAACTGAGTCTATTTTCACAATAACTTACTTGTTTTTTTTGCAAAATGTCTTTGTAAATTGGTCTGTCTTACCAGATAATGTATTTATAAACATTGTGTGTATTTATCTTTAGTAGTGACCTCAGAATAGCTACTTGTATTCGGAGAAGAAAAAAATTCTCTAATATAAAAAAATTTCAAAATTAAATATGAAAATATTCTTGAATTTATATTATATATAAAACTAAATAATTGTAATCACAATATATAAAAAAAAAAACACGAATTTACTTGTATTTTACAGAATAAACCCAAATGAACAGCGCGTCAAGGAATGATGCAATACTTGACGGTTGTTATTTTGTTTTAGATACCAGAGGAGCGGCGTCTCACAAAACGAAAAGCGAGAATTATTATTTTGTTGGCAATCGAATGTAGTTTAATTTAGTAAGCTACGAACATTTTTTAAGTTCGAAAATGCCACAAAAATAAAGTATGTTTTTTGCATTACCAGTCGAACACGCCGGGGTTCAACAGATACAAATTTTGCGTCACCCTTAGCGAAGGATTACACGATTCCATTTCACCGTAATTTTTAAGTGTTTTTAGATTTATGGTAATACTTTTTAAAATATGTTTTCAATTATGAAGCATAAATTAAATATTATTAGGGAACACTTCTCTCTCTTCGTGTGTCAACTGTGGTTAGAGGTGCGTAAATGTGGAGATAATCTTCTCTACCTAGTGAGCGGGCTGCCTATTGCTACTGTAGGGCTTTTATTTATTTTTATTTCAAAGAATTGTAAACTAGCGTAATTTGCTGATGGCAATCTTATATTTAAGCCCACTCACTAAGGTAATGGAGGGTAAAGGAATAGTTCATAATCCTTTTTTTTTCTTCTTTTTTTTAGACACTTCGAAGATTGCTGCCTACATCGACTCCTTCAGACTGGGATGTCCCCCTCATGCTGGTGAGTAACCAAACTTATTTAATTATAGTCGAGTCCGATAACCACAACATTTCAGGAACGAAACTGTTGAGCCCGCAGCAAAACGTTCCAATCTGTACAATATAAAATAAAATAAAAATTCTTTTCTTCTTTCCAGGCGGCGGAATTGGGCTGGAAAGAGTTGTGATGCTGTACCTGGGGCTGGACAACATCCGGAAAACCAGCATGTTCCCCCGTGACCCTAAGCGCCTGACCCCGTAGACACAGACACCTGAACAAACAATAACTTAGCAACAACTACGCTACTATTATTTTAAGCCATACAGATTTCTAATAATTTTTTAACGCACTGAATTTTGTTAAAATTATAAACTTTTATATTCTGAATAAATTTTATGAAGAAATTAAGATGTTTTCATTCTGTGTACTTTGTGAATGAATTGCATCCGGAATGAGACAATTTTACATGCTCATAGATGGGTCCAAACCCTAAAATGGGCAATTATTCAATTTGGATAGAAACTCACGGAGCTAGTAGGACCATTAATAGAACACTGAAACCTGTTACATAGTGGACACACTGGTCTATACTTAAATTACTAATAACTATTATTACTCAGGATTATTATTAAATCAAATCATACTTACATCGTTGTCTCCGGCGCTAGCTCAATCTTCAGATATTTACCGTGTTTGCAATTCGTTTATGGTCAATTTGAAGAACCACCGCTTCCAGGATGTTTATACAGAGCATACAGGGATAGGTGATGAAATAAAAACAATTCTCTTTTGGTATCAAAAAACGCCTTGCAGAGAAAGGCCTATATTGAATAGCGATGAATCTATGCTTAGGGAAAAAAGTCATGAACCTCTTTCGCGTGCAGGAGTTTAATTTACCGAATTGAAATTAGATCCAAAATGGACCGTAAATAAACCAGAACTTGTCATTAAATCAAAAATAAGCATTACCCCGGCCATACGTGACCATCTCAAAGTGTAGAGAATCACAGCACAGCACACCACACCACACAGGAGATGAAAAACACTGAGTCAATAAATTAACATTGAGACACAAAAATGCCTAAAGCCTTTTATTCTAAGTAAAGATTTCTTATTTATTCTTTTTTTTTTCTTCCTCTTATTTTACGAATCTATTGTTATTTATTTGTTTGTATTATGTACACTTATGGAACGTATTGCATTGCACTCCCCCTGCATACCTTCTGGAATAAAGAACTATTATTATTATTAAAGACATCCTTTTTAGAATATCAGTTAAAATAATGATTTGACTCCGAACTAGGAACGGCCACCAAGGCGACCATTTGAGCTTTGACGCAAAAACCACCTAGGGCGAATGGAAGGGCCCACGCCACGCTCCGTCGGTGTACATTGCAGCCCCCTCCCCTTAATACGCCTGACAAATGGCCACACCCTTTGAGTGTTATCAGCCGACACAAATATAAAAATCGAGTACTTGACGGTAAATAATACAACTGGGCTAAATGTGAAATAGTTTGTTATGAGATTTACTTCATAACAATACCTCAGGAGAACACATGCAGCTGTGGGAATAAAATTAAACACTAATAGCTGCAGGAAATGAGAAGGAAGTATGGTGAGATAGGAAAAAGAAACGCGGGGAAACCTATAGTGACAATGCCCGCCTTGATGGAAAGGCTCAAATACCTGAGGAGTTTGAATACCATGTTGCGGACCAGGAGATGTAGTTCACCAAAAGACAACCCTGGTGAACTACATTGTTACTGTCAAAGGAATAAGGTGAAACATGGGAGTTAGCACATTGGGATTTTTCACAGTATTATTTATTCTTCATATGGTTGGAGAGTTGATGGTGGCTGCAGAAACTAAAGATTCTTCAGCCATGCAATGGCCATCCAGCATTGCATTGTGCGACATCTATGTGCCTCCGGGGAATTAGCAGACTGAACACTCTTCGAAAATGTGAAACATTTTGTTATTTTGCAGAAAAAAAGTGGAGTAATGCCTTTTTAAAAAAAAAAAATTTTTTTTTACAAAATCGACAAATGAATGGCGTTTTCGATGTGAAGATGGCTGTTTTACATTTTACGGCTATATACGTTTGTCAAAACCATAGGCAAAGAAATATTTTGAATGTATAGTAATAATTAATTCACTACCAAAATGTTGTTTTTTCACTTCTTTCCATTTATTATCATTTACAAATATGTACTCATATTTTTATTTTTATACATATTCTCTAGTGATTTGTGTTACATAAAAAATATAATTGAGTGAAATACAACTACTGAAAATGCCAATAACATGATGTCCCCTTAAAACAACAAGATTCTATCTGAATCTGCAGTGTTGTGCGATTTTGAACTCTAAAGTAGTAATCTCTAAAGCCCATTATCGCATGATATTGCTGTGTAAGATAGAACCTTGTTGTTCCAAGGCCACAATGGGGGACCGTAGATCTACAGATCTCGCAGTCAAGGAGAAAGGGGTGGATTATTTTATGAAAACATCAATTTTAAGAATGAAATATCAATTTAATTAAAAAATCACAAGATAACGAAAAAAAAAAAAAAACATGTTTCTACTTAAATTTCATAAAACATTAGTTTTATTGTTAACATAACTAAAAACTTACAATATAATGTAAAAATCATCAGTATCCATCGAAATATAAAAACGCAGATTGGCACCAACGGTACTGAAAAATACTCTATAGCATTCTCGCATCGGTGGTGTATCACAAGACGGTAGTGAAAATCGACAAAAACAATACAAATTATTGTTACGTTACATCTCCTGTCTTCTTCGCACTTAAAAATACTCACTAAATAAAAAAATCTTACAATAAGCTTAAAAAGAAAAAAAAACACTTCTTTGCTTCATCCGTGTATACAAGTTGTTCATCACTGAAGTACAATGTACTTTTAAGGGTTCCGTAACAATCCAACGCACGTATGAATCGACATACTTTTTAAAAGTCATATACTCGTATATAAAGTCATTAAAAGTATGATGAAAAAAAAAACTAGCCTGAAAACCTAATCTTACCCAATTAACCTTCTTTTTAATGATTTTTTAATTTTATTTAACCTATTCCACGCATCGAAAATGTGTATAACTTCTGGCACACGAGTGGCTCTTTAAACTATAGAAGCTTTGCGGCACACGGGTGAGATACAGGGCATGTATGGTGCGGCGCAGGGGTGCGCTACCCGCGTCTAAAGGGTTAATAAAAATATAAGTTTATTGGGTTAGGTTAGTGGATGTTGAACGAGTGTTCCGGGGTCCGAGCTGCCGAAATGAGATTTTTGAGAAGAGTTGCGGGAGTTAGAAAATGGGATTGAATAAGAATAAGATGATACGGGAGGATATAAACATCAAACCACTGCATGTCGCAACTGAGGTGGCTGGGCACGTATTAAGAATGCCAAAATAAATGGGCCACCACAGACACAGGTGGATGAAGCAACTCCAGTAGCTGTGTAAGGAGAGGCTGAACCTACTATAGACGGATGCCGTTGATGTAGCACAGGACAGGGACGCCTGGAAGTGCTTTGTCGATGCGATGGGTCCCCGACCCGATTACGACAAGGGGAAAAAGATGGATGTATGTGTGTAAATTAGGTTTTCAGAGTAGTTTTTTTTTTCATACTTTTAAATCCTTATATCATTTTTAAAAGGTGTACCGATTCATACGTGTGTTGAATTATCCAGTCAACACTTTCAATTAAGAAACAAGGGCAATACTCGAAATCCAAAACATTCAAAATGCAACTAGATGCACTAAACACATCTATGTTCTTTAAGACAGCTGTAAAGTCAAAAATTCGCCTCAGTCCAATGGGTAAAATACAGTACAAGCTTGGCAATATGGCGTTCCCAGTAATTGGACATTTTATTACAAAACATACATTTATTTTTATATCAACTCTGCGCACTGTCATGATCGGCAAGAGGACGCTGACCACTAAAACAACCCATTCCCATGGGCCCATTGTTAAGATAAACCAATATGGACGTGTCATTTACCTTCGGTGTCAGCACCTTCAATTTAAATACCGGTAGAACAAACGCAGCACTCTCGAGACATTAGGCTTGTTTCCTTAGTGGCAGGATTACCAATCTTGTATTGTTTTTGGATTTGTCGTAACACCCGTGCAAAATCACACATAACATAAGATATAGTTTACAAAACTGTAAAGTTTACCGCTCAACTTTACGGGTATCATTTTTTAAGGATTAAATTTCACTTCCTAAGAGCACACGCAAGACAGTAAGAAAATGTACATCCAGTTTTTAAAATCATTGGTATTTATAGGAAGTAGGAATGTATCAAGAAATTGAAGAGTCCCCACGGATAACACACTGAAACACAGAGGTTTGTTCATATTTTGAAGATTTAAAATACATATTTTTTAAAATTCAATGTAAATCAAATTTAATAATGTTATTTTTAAGTTCTGCAAGTATTTTTAGTTTTTATTATTGTGGCGGGTGTTTCGGCATTCAAGGCCATTAAACTGCGGTTAATCCACACTGTGAAGACTTATTTATATGATTTTATTTACTCCCACCCAATTCTAATTTGGATGGGTTTGTAAAAATAATGATAATTATCGGCAAAACCGATTTAGCTAGAAAATAATTAAAATTCTCTATTCTGTGAGGTTTTTACATGTATAATGTGTTTTCCCGTACTTAAATGATAATGTTTTCTTAATTAATTGATTTATTTAAATGTATTGTATTCTTTTGATAATTGAAAATTGCCTTGAACGCCGAAACAGCTGTCACAATAATAAAAACTAAAAATACTTGCAGAACTTAATAATAACATTATTAAATATGATTTACATTAAATCTTTAAAAAAATTAACAGTTCTACGAATTAAACACAAAAACAATTAATAATTTAAAATAATAAAAACAAAAAACTCATATCAAAATGCTATTTTTTTCAAAGCATTTGCCAACATTTTAAAAGATTTATCTTTTTTGGTATCGTGAAAAGACTGGGTGGTGCAGGAACTATGGTATGATGAAATTATCCCTTCCGTGGTGGGGAGATCTGCAAATCTATGGCCCCTTAAAAGGTGGCAATAAAGGTGGTGTAAAGGTGGTGTAAAAATCAGCATAACTTAAATGTATATATATATACAGTATGAAAAAAAAAATGCTTTCACAAATTAAGTGTGGTTGTCTTTTTTCAACAAATAACAAAAAATATATATATATACAGTGAAACCCGTATTTTACGTCCCCGGATATAACATTTTCCCGCCAATTACGTGTTATTATTTCAGTCCCGATGTATTTTAGTACATTTATTACCTCATTTTTACGTTTTTTTCCTGCAATTTACGTCGAAAATATTCAAAATGTGTGATTTACGCGCGCTTGACAATGAGTCGGCGCAGAAGACACATGTTTATCTGTCGTGCCGTGATTGGTCGGCCGTGATTGGCCGCCAACTTTCAATTTTAGCTATCTGTGCCGTGATTGGACGCACACATGACAATGCGCCGGCGCAGTTGTCACATTTTTATCTGCTGTGCCGTGATTGGCCGACAGCTTTCAATTTTAGTGATTTGTAAAATGTTATAACATCTGATCTGTCCAGTTGGATTTTCCGATTTTCCTATTCGGTTTTCAACTCGATTTGTGACGCGTCTTTCTGTTTGAAGTTATTTGCGATCATCATTTACACTCAGTTTTTTCAACCAAAAAATTAACAAAGTTTATTTTTTTTAAAAAGTTGTTTTTTTTCATTTCCCCCGGATTTACATTTTCCCTCCATTTAAGTTTTTTTTTCAGTCCCTTGAAAAACGTAAAATAGGGGTTTTTCAAAAATGTAGACAGCGCATTATCCATCGGGGCCCTTCAAATGCTCGTCCTTTTTAAAACATGCTACCTTTGTGCTCCAAGAACCCGACGTAAAACATGATTTTTATAACAAAAAAAAAATTGTTCACATTATGTTTTTCAACTAATTACAAAACCAAAAAAAAAAAAAAAAATGTCTTTCAATAACAAAATGCAGTAAAAACTTTTCCACATGCTTATAAAAATTATAATTAGCAAAAATTCAATACTGTTAAACCAACCTTCTGTAACAAGTGCCTTCAACGTCAAATTAAATTATCAATTTCCAAAATACACCATGAAATTTATATATTCAAAGCTTTGAAGAGTGCCAATATTTTTTTTTTTTTACAAATCTCGGCGCCATTTTAAATTCAAAATTGTGATGTTTTAAAAAAAATGTATTATAATTAATTTATTTACAAAGGTTTTATTTTTTCTGGTCACACTAAAACTATAATTCATAGTTTTTTTATTTTATTATTTATATCAGCACAGCGATTATAAATGAAATGGTTACAAAGTAGTAATTTCCTGAAGCTAAGCACTTATATTGTTAATATAAAGTCCATCAAATCACTTACAATTGTTTACTGGTCGTTTTTAAAGTTCCTCTCATAGTATTCACTCCAAATATTAACCCTCAGAATGCCAAGAAACAAGTATGTACATATATGGAATCGTTGCACGTATTCCAAGTTTAAAGAAATGCAAGGTGTATTGTACATACATGTATGTAATAGTTGCACGTATTCCAAGTTTAAAGAAATGCAAGGTGTATTGTACATACATATATGTAATCGTTGCACGTATTCCAAGTTTAAAGAAATGCAAGGTGTATTGTACATACATATATGTAATAGTTGCACGTATTCCAAATTTTAAAAAATGCAAGGTGTATTGTACATACATATATGTAATCGTTGCACGTATTCCAAGTTTAAAGAAATGCAAGATGTAGTTTTGCAGTAGAAATCAGTTTTCAATAAGAACGACAAACGTGGTTGAAAGTTTAAGGATATGAATCGCACCGTGCGCAGTGAGGTATTCACTTTTTTTTTTAAATACACCATGTTGCAAAAATTTTACTTTTATGTTCAATTTCACTAATCAAAACTGAGTGATTGCGAAGTTACATATTCATGAATGTATTTACACTTAGCGGAAAATTACTTAATTCCATTTCACAAACATTTTTTGACTGTGCGTCCGTTTGTGAATATAAAAGTTTTCATTAAACACTATTATACTCATTGGGAGTACACAATTTATTTAACCCGTCACTTCTAATTATGATTTTGACTTGCACCAAAATACAATTTAATGCCACTTTGATAGTTCAATACAGTTGTTGGTTAATCCATACAAATAGATTTTAAATGTACCAAAAATCACGCTAAGCCACATTGGTGAAATTAAAAGTTTGCTGAGAAAAATTTGATATTAGCATTCACTCAGTTTGATTGGCGAAAACGGAAATCGACAATGTAAAAAGCTTGGCATTCTAAGGGAAAATTTTGTAGTGCTTAAGTAAATTCTTAAATAGGTAGGTACTGCAAGATAATCATATTTTAAAATTTATTTCTAATAAGTACTCTAAGCATCTGTGTAAGTTTCTCTAAAATTTTAAATAAGTACCGCAAAATTACATGAATATTGTAAAAAAATTTAAGAGAATTTTTATTCTTTGTAATACGTCTCTCACTTTTTAAGGGTTTTCAAAGATGGGACAATTTATACAAATTACCATCAGAAGATATCAAATTTTTATACAAAACTCCTTATATTATCACATATGCCGATGAAAAATTCTTGTTTAAAGTACCTACCTACGCAGCCTTCCAAGATGTACGCACTCTATAGAAAATCTTCTTGGCTCTTGCCGAGGGTTGCGCCTCTTGGCTAGCGCGGCAGTCAGCCAAACAGGCGCTTGAGGTCATCCTCGTACATGGCGATGAGGAGCATTATTCCGATGCCGCAGGCCAGGCCCGACAGCTGCAACAGGCACTGGCAGAGGGAACCTTCACTGGAATGGGAGGATGACAGCTCGGGGATCTGACAAAGAAAATATAGTTTATTAGTACTGTGGCAATACTAAGCGGCACGAAAATGCACGCAACAGCCCGTAGAATGTACAGGTGACCTCAATCTCCAGAGATAGTCTCCAAATCCATTGTGTTCCCGATCTTTGGTTGGTCCTGATGATTCCTCGTCACCTCGCTTGGACGGTTTAACATCACTACAGTTACTTTGCTATTGATTCTAACTAATAATATCAGAAGGATTGATAGACTCAATTAAACACTGATTATACATTAACATGGCGTATAATTTATTTTTTTTAAAGTAGGTACATTTTAGACTAGCGGCAACAAAACTTGCCATTTAAAAGCAGCTTCGTTGATACTAATTATGTCAATATCCTAAATGATTCTCTTCAACAACAAGATTGTCTTCCCCGCCGGCATGACCATTGGCAAGTTGGAAACAGTCTATGCTGTCGGTGATGGAGATGACCATCGGGAACATAGAAATGAATGCTCCCCATGATAGCCGAGTTTTCAAATCATCCACACATCAGTCTGAAGAATGTGCACAATCCCCCTTCTGACCCGCAGATGTTTCATTCCAAGCATACTCAAGAGAAAGTCGGTAGGATAGTCACCTCAAACAGACCTAGCCAACATGTTAGGCTAGGTCTGTTTGAGGTTGAAGGTTGTGTTTGTATAGTGGTGAGGTTGATTGATTCCCTTACCATGTCCACAAGCGCGATGTAGAGGAACATGCCAGCGGCAGCGGCGAATATCCACTGTGTGGCCTCGGGCGTGTGGCCGGCCGCCACGCCCACCACCATGCCCAGCAGGCACAACAGCGACGACAGCAAGTTGTAGCACACGGCACGCCGTGCCGACATGCCAGCCTTCAGGAGCACGGCAAAGTCACCTGAAAACAGAAATCACATTATTATATTTATACCAAAACTAGAAAACTTCCTGTTTCATAAGGTGGGGGGTCAAAGGGAAACATCCAGGTTCAGAGTGATATACTCTCAGTATCGCCCTAGTGAAAGGTCACAATTCAGAATCAAAACGGCCCTCCTCTTTTCCTTCTCCTTCCCTTCCCCACTCCGTTTCAGCCTCACAACGTACCCCAATTGGGATGTCATATATGAACTGACTCCAGTTAGTAGGGAGCAGTTGGAACTCTTGTCTGGTATTCACGTAAAATACAAGTCTGGGACTGCAGGCTTCGCCTATGGAGACCTCATCAATTCTGCCCCAGGTAGCAAACTACCACATGTCTTTGTTGCGCTATCAAATGTTTATCAAAGAAACCGATCTACATTCTTTAACTTCTAGTGTGCCGAGATTGCATATTGGATATGTAAATTTGTATCAATTTATATTTGTACAACATAAAAATGTAAGTCCTTTCTTTTCATAATGTGTAGAATATAATTAGCTATTCTGAGGAAACTACTTATGATAGATACAACCATTTTTTTATAAATATCTAAAAACATTATTTTGCAAAAAAATAAGTAATTACGAAAATAGACTCGGCCAGTGCACGGCGGGCCACGCGTAATATTTTACTTTCGACACACTACGGAAATATCAGGTCGCGAGAGCTCGGCAAAAAAGGTTAAACGCCTCTTACAATTAACTTACCAATTTCATGAGGCAATTCGTGGCACAACACCGCAATAGCCGTGGAGAATCCGCCCGCAATGTTACTGGAAAAGGCAGCACCTGAAATCATACCAAATATTTAACACTTTTCCTTATGTATAGAAAGATTGGAGGTAATTTAAAAACATAGTTGAAGTATTATATGTGATGTAGGTAGAATGTACATGTATTCAATTTTTGAAGCTTATACACTCATTGTAATTTTTTTTTTTTGATCATTGTGATAATATTAAGAAATCTCAAATGAAATATGAAAGAGAAAAGACGCAGAAAATAAAGACGGTCAGATCCGGGAATCGAACCCGGGACCTGCGCTCTAATTAATTGAGCTAATGCCACCTCATTGCTCTTCGTGATTTTTTCGATATCCTACTTCAATTTAAGAACTGTTAACATCATCTTCAATTAAATTCCATATAATTTTGGCTATTTTTCTATATTGACTGCGAGATTCTACACGAATTTATTTGCAATCTAGATAGTATCTCAGATATACCTATCCGATTTTTATTTATATGGGGGGGGATATCTATTGACTTTTTCTACAAGACTAGGATTAATATTCAATTTTAATTGGAATAACTTATCGAAGCAATAAACCTCATTGAAATAATTTATTATTTTAATCATTGAAGATAATATTAATAAATCTCAAATGAAACATGAAACAGAAGATAAAAAGCTGACTCGAACCCAGGACCTGCGTTGTAACCAATCGAGCCGAAGCCATCTCATTACTCTCAGTCTTTTTATTGACAAAAAAATTATTAGTATGTATATCCTGACGATTCAAAACAGTGAGAAGATATTTCCAGAGGTGGTTGGTATACCTATGGCCATGCCATCGGTGAAGTTATGCAGGCCGTCCCCCATGATGACCATCCACACCACGGAGGAGAGGCTGGAAGGGGGGGAGTGCACATGGCCGTGGGAATGCGAGTGCCCGTGGTGGGTCTGCGAGTGCTCTCTGGAAAACAATAACAACATTAGATTAAGTTCTATAGATTGAACAATGGCCTTGACTTTAGAAAACGACGATCAGACGGCTGGGCCTTTCGACACAGTGGCTCCAGTGAGTATGGTCCACCTTTATTAACAACCATTCACAATATACACGGTATAGTATATTAGATTATTAACACATCACCCATCCCCAAACCCAGAGTCTGAAATATGAGCAAAACGTTATTAAGCTGAATCACGCCACATCTTCCTAGGTAGAAATAATAACCAAATACGGATAAAACCAGTGACATCTATAGGGCAATGACATTGATATATATAGATTGGCTCTTTCTTTACTCTATTTTTTATGACCCGTCGAATTCCGTCGCCCCGCTTCGAAAGTATATCTTTAAATGCACGCTTCTCTACAAAATAAAACAGAACAAAGTTATGGCTAAACCACATGATGTAACTTGTTCATCTGGTTAGCCAATCAAATAGTCCGAAAACCACACGTCGCAACATAAGGAGATGAACTTAACAAACCAATTTGATGTGCAACTACATTGCCTCGCCGTACGTAAAGCTATCATGGAACATCGATAATGACACTAGTTTGATGTTGTTTGTGACGTATCATTTGCTAGGAAAAAATGTCACACTTTCGTTCGATTGTTAGTTTTTGTAATACACCGGCTGGAATCGATCTGTGACATATATATTTTAAGTATTCATATAGCCTATGAAAAGTCTGCGGTACGCTATATCTAAAATATTTCTAACTACCTCAATTTTGTGTTGATAAATGATCTCAATAAAGATAGCCATTCTGTTGGCGCAAACTTACTGGGAGACAAATTTGCTACATACAGACGACCATCAAAGGGTAAAAAGCAATGCTTCTTGCGATCCTTTTACTGCCAAATAATGCACTATCTTTTTGATAAAACGTTTTTGCGAACAAATATTTTGGGAACGGTATCATTTCTAAGGTCCACACAGCGTGTCTAGATAGTCAAGTCGAAGGGCAATGAGGATTTTTTTTTAAATATATTGAAAACACAACAAAATTTAAAAAATAAGGCTTTTATCAGTGCGAATCATGTTCATAGCTGATTCGGAGATTACCAATAAGGAACCCAAGTGAAAAATATTATGGCTTAAAAAAATGTATCCATATAGACCAGCAAATGCAGATTATTAGAATTTATAAAACGTTATTTAACCCCTCCCCTCGGGTTTATTAAATTTGTTTACATGTCAGTTGCAATGACCTGCCAGATTTGTGATTTCATATTGAAACATGTTCGTATGTCATTAAATTTCAAATAAATTCGCTCTTTTTAAACGTATCCCAAAACTATATACTGTTTTTGAAAGCAGATGAAAGATTCTTTTAAATTTTATTTTTTATGTGAGTTGGAACATATTTTGAAAGCGGTATTGCTAGTATTATAAAGCTCAATTAAAGTAAGAACTAGTAAAAATACATTAATTATGGTTTTATATTATCAAAATACTGTATCTTCAAAAAAAAATCTGAAATTTTTCAGATTTTTTTTTGAAGAAACCTAACCTCTATTGTGTTGACATTTGCCGTACAAAACGACACGCTAAACGAAAATGTTTACAAATCATTTATTTTTTATGGAACCTTTACATGTTTTTTACTGAATATTACATTAGAATATGTCCTTTTATGTATTATCACTATAGAATATTCAAATTACACAAATACATAGTTGAAAATGTCATTCAAAATGTACAAATACTGTTCCAACAGCGTGACGATTTTATGAACCCAAGAATAAATTACACAAATGAAGAAAAAACATTACAAATGAGTAGTTAATATATTGATTTTTTTTTAAATAATAACATGGTTAACTACACATTTTGAGTAAATTGAAGCACAAAGTTAAATTATCGTCAGACAGCTCCGTGAACAGCGCATGTGATCAACCGCTTTTGGGTATATATTATAATTATTAGGAAGAGTTTGTGTCTAACTTCTAAATACAATGAGGAAGCATGGTTTTCTAATTCTGCTTAAATCATATCTAACCGTAATACAAAAGGAGATAGATGACTTTTGTGAGTCCGTCACAGTAGGTGGTGCAAACGCCGCTATGGAGCTCTTCTGGTTTTGACATTTCGTGGCGTTTTCGCTACTTTGTTGCCCAAGGGGTTAAAAGTGAATAATAAACCATCTGATCAAAACACCCTGTTCTGTTGGTACCATTTCATTCTCAACATCTGACGTCATGGATCTCGTCCATGCGTATTCTAGTTTTGGACTTGTATGGAAATTTTTATTTGTCATTTTTGTTGTGTATTTTAAATGCATTCTTTATTAGGTGAAATTTAAACTTAATTTGGGTGACTTTAAGGTCTATAATTGTTGTTCAAGATAAAAAAAACATTATTATAAAAATAAGGCATTCGTGGACAAATCAATGGTCAATGTGGAAATTATGACAATATTATTGTAAATATTATTAAAATGATTCCCACTTCTTCTTAATCCCTCTCTCCTTTTACATTCTGCCTCTTTCTTTTTTATATGTTGTACCATTCTATTACATGTCAGCGCCCTTGGCATGTTTCACAAAAACGGCGCTATGCAAATAATCCAATTATTATTAAGTATATCTCTGTCTCACTGCTTCATTGTTACATTCAATATTTTACATGTCTCATCTATACGAGGTGTTAAAGATACATACCTGAATTAGTTGAACCAGTGATTCCTGACCTTATTTGAAGTAAAAAATGTAAATGTTATTTTGGTCTCTGATATATATTTTTTTATTCACATTAAAATAAAAATAAATAAGTATGCATTTAAAATTAGGGATGAGGCGGGAGGGAGGCGGGAGGGAGGCGGGAGGGAGGTGGGAGGGAGGTGGGAGGGAGGTGGGAGGGAGGTGGGAGGGAGGTGGGAGGGAGGTGGGAGGGAGGTGGGAGGGAGGTGGGAGGGAGGTGGGAGGGAGGTGGGAGGGAGGTTGGGAGGATAATAGGATGAGTGACCAGTGACGACATTTGACAATTTTTTCGTTTTATTTGGAAAATAAAATTACGTAAAATGTCATCGGAGACCAAAATTTCATTTATATTTTTTACTCCATTGGGAATCACTGATTTTTAAAATAAGTCAAGAATGTCTCTTAAGATCGAACTTTGGGAAAAGCGAAATCGTTTAGTGATGAATTAAAAATAGATTAGTGGTTCAAAACAAAGTGTTTGTTTAATTTAGTAATTTTTTTTATGTGAATACCGCACAATAGTCCCAACTGCTCCCAATCGTCCGGAGCCAGTGAGACTATGGCATTCCCAATTGGGGAATGTTGTGAGGCTGAAGGAAGTGGGGAGGGGGGAGGAGAAGAGGAAGAGGTGGGTGGGGAAATACCTGGCAATTCAGATCTGGTCACCAAACACGGCTAAAAGCCATTTCAAGAAACGTTTCAATTCTGAATGGTGGTCTTTCACCAGGGCAATATTGAGGGCAATATTCACCAGGGCTCTGGAACGTGCACAAATGCACCATGTATTTTTTTTAATGAACTAATTGTGAAACAACACAAATTAATTAAATAAAATTTACTTACTCACGCCGGGATTTGAACCCGCGACCTCCGGATTCGTAGTCGAGAGCCTTACCCCTCGACCGAGGAGTCCGTAAACTAAAAAATAGACACTATGTTCGCTTTAACTTTTTGTGTGTGATGCCTCCTCTGTTACAACTGTTAATATTTTGCATCAAGAACTAACCACCCTGGATATATTATTCAGTTATCGTGAAACGGGGGATTCCTAATAACTTTTTACCCTAGAAGCAGATGTTAGCCCGGATTAGTATCCAACGAAAGTAATGATTTACTTCAGCAGAACTGGCAGGATTAAGCTAATGACTAATGACTCAGTTGGAGGACCAACATAGGGTCAGTTTTATAAACGAAGCACCAAATTTCTATTGCGTAACTTATTTATTTATTTGTACGAAACAAACAGCTTTTAATACATACAGATTTATATACAAAGGAAGTTTAACAAAAGGTAAGCCAACAAAGTTTCTTTTTTTTTTTTTCAGATTACTTTTCTTATGCTACCAGTAGATGTTTTATTAAAAAAAACAAACTAAATATGAGGGGGGAGAGGAAGAGGAAGATAGGATCGGGATAGGAGATGCTCTCGATACATTTTATACTCGTGTATCAATTTATATTTGTACGTATTACTTCGGTTCGATATTTTGAAAGGGTATTGTGAAGAATGTCGATATTGTGAAATTGTGCATTATGTTGCGCACAAATACGGGGAATTGGAGAATTTATCCTAAGATTGGTCCAGCATGCGGGCAAATAAAAATAAAAATCGGTTCGTCAGTTGGTCTTGATGGTATGCGAATGTTTATAATGTTGATGAGCTCTGGCGAGTCGAGGCAATTTTAAATAACAAGATTCGATCAAATTTTAAGCGTCGCGTTTGAAGCGTGATGAAGTTATGGAATTTTAAGGATTCGGCATTATTTGCAAAGTGTTAATTAAATTTATATGCTTAAAGAATATACGTTGAATGCTTTCGATTCTTTCAATATGGTCTTGGTATAAAGGTGTCCATATCGGTGTGCAATATTCTAAGTGAGGGCGGATATACGCGGTGTAAAGAGAGTATATAGTCTTTCTGTTGCGAAAAGGTTTTGAAGTACTAATTATAAATCCCAGCATTTTACTGGCTTTATTGATAACCTCATTAGTTTGTCAACTACGAACCCTTTTTGTCAACAAACCGTTATCCGTCCAAACCTTATTTTTTTGTCACAAATAACTGCCATTCGCTCATCATCACTTTCACTGCTCGATCACCAATCCATTTTGCAAATTATGTATTGCCTTTTCAATTAAAATAGTATACGGTTTTAAATAGCGATCTTCGGGCAACAACTGACAGCGGTCCAATAACCGGTAATCTGACGAACGTTTATAAAACGACAAAATCGAGCGTTAGGCCAAATATTACTTAAAAATGGTATCAAGCGTTAGAAACGGACAGTTATAAAACCGGCCCTAAGTGGGTCTGATTTATACATTTATAGTGCCCTCGGGTTGGAATTTGTAACATACACAGTGTAATTATTTTTAAATAACAAAGTAATAATAGATTACTGATAAAACTGGATCAGTTTTATCGGAAAATGGTGGGAAATCCACAAAGCAGTTAATCTGGTGAAAGATTAAAAGCAATTGTCTAGAAACGTATTATTATTATTATGTTCAGTGACAGAAGGTCACATTTAATATTGATGGTGCCATGAGATGCATTCTATACAAGTTATTATTTACTATAAGTAGAGGAGACAAAAACAATAACAATTTACTTTAAGAAAACGAAACATTAATAATGTTATAAGGTTGGGACTTAGGATAGGGTACGTTTCCGCCTGCGTTTCTCGATCTTGGCTTCAAAGCGCTCGCTGATTATTTTGAAATCACAACTTCCTGTACAAGCATCGAGCGAGCCGCAACTTAGTTACGAACTCAAGTGTGGGAAGAGCTACGAACTTCCTAAATACAGTGGATCAAAGAATCAATCTGTTTTTTATGTCCTGCAATGCATTTACAGGGGTATTGGCATTGCATATACACTGCATAAACAGTGATATTAAAATTAATTAGATTAAAAATCTGCAATGTTAAAAATATTTAATCATTAAGGACAGAAACTAAAAAGATTTCAGTCGCATCTCTGCCTATCCGGGGCAACGCTCAACCGACTTAGCTAATGAGACAAGTTCAATTTGTGTCATCTTCATCGATATCATATCTCAAATTCAAGTTTTGTGAATATTATTTTCCATTTTTAATCTCATATTATTGGCAGCTATTTTTATGATGTTTTACAAAGTTCTACCCGAACTCAATTGCAAACTTAAACAGTGTCTCGAACTGTCTTAAACTGGGTTCGAGTCCCAGATGCGACTGAAATCTTTTTAGTTTCTGTCCTTTTGTCCGGTTTCATCTTTCATTTAGGTTATGTTAATATTATTTTCTTCAATGATTAAATATTACAATGAGGTTTTTAAATCTCAATAAAAATAATTAATAATTAAAAATATATGTACAATATAAATTTTATTAAAAATATAAATGTAAATACATACATAGATTTACATGCAAAATAATATTTTTTTTCCAGACAAGTCATGCACATTCGCTGTAAACTAACCATAAGTGTCACTTTCAGTTAGAAAGATCAGAAAGATCACATTAAAAGTGCAAGTATATGTATATAGCTGATCCTCTTGCATGTGATTAATATGGTACTAATTTAGTCTGCACCAGTTCAATTTCATGTTACTAATAATGAGTGCAGTGTCACGTGACTCATCATGGTGGTAAAATAAGAATTGAGTTACTGGTAATAATGAAACACGATTCAATACCAAATATTTGAATCGATGCACTTTGAGATATGACTGGCTATCATAAAAATTCAAACAAGAGAAATTAACAATGAATAAATGACTAAATATATATTAGCGCAATAAGATATAAAGAAAGAACTCCAGGATTTAGGCTGAAGCTATTATAATTTTCTCACATTTTATATTTTCACATGATTTTATACTTTATATTTCTACAAGTTGTCATACTTTATATTTTTACATGTTTTTATACTTTATATTTTTACATGTTTTTATACTTTATATTTTTACATGTTTTTATACTTTATATTTTTACATGTTTTATACTTTATATTTTTACATGATTTTATACTTTATATTTTTACATGTTTTTATACTTTATATTTCTACAAGTTGTCATACTTTATATTTTTACTTTTTAAACGTTATAATTACATACTGTACTGTTGAAATCAATATGAATGGATGCCCTAATATATTATTCCTCCAAGCTGATAAAGTATGAGATGACCTACTGCCAGTAGGTTGTCCTTCTTATACTTACTTGTTGCTATGTTTGCTATCTCAACATTTTGACATAGCATTACACTGAATGGTCGATTGCATTGCACATATTATTAATTGATGGGCTGGTGGATGCAATGTTTTAGCTATTAGATATTTGTTCAGCGCCCCATAAGGTGATTTTTCATAAAAACAGAATTATTAGCTTTAAAGTGTAGTGTAAATAACAAATAGAATTCAGAGTGGAAGATACTCTCAGTATCGCCCTGGTGAAAGACCACCATTCAGAATTGAAACGTTGCTTGAAATGGCTTTTAGCCGTGTTTGGTGACCAGATCTGAATAGCCAGGTATTTCCCCACCTCCCCCTTCCCCTTCTCCTTCCCCTCCCCAATACCTTCAGCCTCACAACATTCCCCAATTGGGAATGCCATAGTCTCACTGGCTCCAGACGGTTGGGAGCAGTTGGGACTCTTGTGCGGTATTCATGTAAAAAAAAATAAATAAATAAATAAAATAAACTTACCTCAAAATAACAGTATAACTCTCCTCTGGATTTCCAGACTTCTTCGCATCCAGGTCTTCCATCTCAGTTGCACGATCGGCGCTCCTTGATCTCTTGTGTCCATCGCTCATCTTCCTGCTTTTCCCCCCGTTCGTCACCTCGAATCGTTTGTTCGCCAAGGCGGTTGAAAAGTCTTCCTTCACATAGTCTTTCGGCTGCAAACGATTGTTTGAATTGATACTAATCACAACGCTCTTAGAATCTCCCGATAGTAACGTATCGTTAACATCCGGTTCTATGTTGTTTGAGTTTGAATTGTTGTCTTGTTCGTTCAGTACGTTTGAGGATACGACGCTCAAACCTTCATCAGTCTTTTCGATTTTTAAATTCGTCTGTTTTGGAGTGTTGTTCTTTTGCTCGCTACGCGGTGGCACGTGGTGATCATCTTGCGTATCGGTAGCAATCTCATCGTAACAATATGGATATTCTGAATATTTATGCTTACAGATTTTACCAGAGCTTTGAACCGTGTTGGGTTCTTCAGATTTGGAGTGAGAACTCGGTTTGAATATCGACAAACCGGTCGGTAGTTTTAAAAACCCATCTTTTCCGGTATGGGAACTGCAGCTACCAGATCCTTTGAGACAGCCGATGTCGTTCGTCATGACTCTTACGCGTAATGGGAGTTTGTTCTTTTTATCATTGCGCATACGTTTTTTTCTCCATTCCGTTATCAACGATAGACACTTCTCCGTGAAGTAAAAGAAGACAACGCCCAGCATCGCGACCAATCCCTTCCACATGCTGTCGGTGTGATTATGTTGACTCTGCTCTCCGTGGCCGTGAGACCCGGAACCCAATGCGTGCGGTAATAAATGCAGCATAGCGTCTCCGGACAATGTGCCAACCGCTAACGCAACCAGAAACTGCAGAATCTGTTGGTAATAAATGTGATGCATGATCGGTATCACCGCAACTCCTAATAACCCGCAAGCGCTGATAGCGAGGATGCATAAAGACGAATATGCCCAGACCATTGTGCGATTTTGCGGCCTACCGGCATCTTCGGCTTCTTCATCGTGATTATGTAAATCAATCACATACGGAAACGCATATTCTAGCTTATTCTCTCCGTTACTTAAGTAGGGATATTCTCGATCCACGACGCAGCCTTGTCTTTCGTAAGACGTAGTTGCAACCTTTTGGTACAAGAGAATGGGACAGATACTAACGAGGACGTGTGCGTTCAGATGAATGCTGGCTTTAAGAGCTGCCAATGACTGGTTTAGAGGTTTAGGAGTTACTTCATCTTTAGCGTGAACGTGGACGTGATGCGATTGGTGAGAATTCGCCTGCTGATTAAGGCTGGATACAAGATCGACGCTGTTGACACACTGGAAATAAAACAAAAATAAATAATTCTAAGAAAAGCAATTAAAACAATATTGCGGTTTAATTTGAAATGCTTTTAGATATTGAACAACAGCACTGGCAAAAAGTAAGCAAACCTTTTGTTGAAGGAAATAGAAAGTTATTGAGTAAGAAACATATTCACTGTTTGTCACATTGCATAGTTTCTAAATGCTGTCAAGCATACTGACCGAAGAAATGAGTTCTGTGGTCTTAGGTCAATATATGAATACCTGATTTGAATAAAATGGTCCTTGTGCCATCACCAATACCCTAAATAAAGACTTTGTGATAAATAAGAATTATTTGTGGCTAAACATTATGTAGCAAAAACGAACAAGGTGCATGTACCGGGGTGATTTCACATAAAAAAAAAGCACTAAGTGCCGCTAGACATTAGTCACGTTTAGTAATAAAAAGACTCAGTGGCTGAATGACCGAGTTGGCTACACATAATCCTTTTTAGTAACTTCTCACAGGGCACTTAGATCTATTTTTGTGAAATGAGTCGAGACACTTAAAACCCTCTATAAATTCAATACTAAATTAGCTATATCTTTAATTTCATGACATATTTAATTAAAAAAATATATTCTTCTGTTTCTTATATTAAAATAATCATCGCCAACTTCTTTCCAGCTTGTCTAGTGTTTTCTTTCACATAACCGCAAACCTCTCGATTGAGGTACCCAATGGAGGAATCCGCTACCTATTAAGGTCTATTCGTATCTACCGACACCGTGTCGTGCAGACAAGTACAGTGGCAGGCACGGCACAGAAGCGAGTCTATTGCATAGGTTCCCAAAGTAGTCCGTACGGACGGACCCCTGGGGGTCCATGGCTTGGAGAAAAAAAGGGAGGTCAACGGATCGAGGTTCATTTAGATTGCACGCATAGTAAAGCACCGTCAAGCAAAATCGCGTCCACGTAGGCACGTTCGTGTGCAAGTTTTTAAAAATTTTTATACAAGTAGCAATGCATCACGCGGTGAATAAATATCACTTGTTCAGTATTGTACCAAAGTTTTGGACAGACAGGCTGGGGAGGGGGGGAATCCACGGATAAATTAAAAGATTGGGAACCTCAATGGTGAGAGTTGCAGTTATGTGAAAGAAAACACTACACAAGTTAGAAATAAGTTGGTAAAGATTATTTTAATAATGAATTTAATTATAAATGTGATAAAAATAAATTACTGTCATCACTTGTGGACATGATTCAAGAAGAATATGAATCAGTGTTTAATGCTATGGTACACAAGTGTAGTAATAACACAACCTTCATAGTGATGTGCACCCGGGAATAATTTCCAGCCTAATATACAATGCGTCGCTTCTGGAAAATAAGAATGTTATCACGGAGATATTAATGAAATGGTTCCGGCTTACTTATCGGAACTGTGTATTCCCGAAAATACCAATTTACGGCAGTTCACCCTTAGGTCAGCAGCATCATCAGCTATCCGGAGGTTGAAGGAACCAAAGCGCACACCTGATACTAAGTTTGGTGATTGTGCTTTCGGAGTATCAGGACCTAAAGCCTGGAATGAACTGCCGCACGACTTAAGAATGATCAAATACACAACAAAATTCGGAGCTATACCTAAAACTCATCTTTTCAGACAATCGTATTTGTGCACTCTTGAGGTGATGTTTCACAAAAACGGCGCTATACAAATCATCCTATTATTAATATAAATGCAAGAAATGCACACGTAAATTGCTTAGCTAGGCTAGCCGGTTAGTACTTATAGAATAAGTAAATTGTTCACGGAACGGAGCGCAAATGCGTCCACAGCTCACAACATTGTAAATAACTAAATGTGTAAAAAAAAATGTAAATATCTATTAAAAACTTCTAAAGCTTTTTAAGGTAATTTTATAAATATTTTGTAATCCTAAAAATTATAAATATTTCAAATAAATACCAAATCTTCTTGTGCCGCCAATCTTCTAATAAATGTAATATTAATAGAAAAGGAGGATAAAATAGCAAATGTAAAAATAATATCTTCCGTAAGCATAAATTTTCTAATTAAACTGTTCATCTGAAGCGACCTGCCAACTGCAGGTAAGAATGTTTTTCTGTATCTGTTTGTACATAATTAGATAGAGAATAGGAAGTATTTGTACAGCGCCATTTGGGGTGATTTTTCACAAAAATGGCGCTATACAAATCATCCAATTATTATTATTATTATTAAATACCCCAAAGTCGGGAATTTATTAGGAAAGTTTTCTAAATAAGATTATCTCCAATTTTTTTAGGTTTGATGAAAATATATAATATTTAAAGAGTAAAATTAGTTTTTCAATATCTCTAAAAATGACAAAGTTATGAACTTTCAAAATGAATTGGGTAAAACGAATACAATTATGTCTCGTGATGTCACATGAGACACAATTCATAATTCGAATGGCAGTGCTGAAGTACTACCGCGGCAGTCATTGTATGCACCGTGACATCATACACTAATCGGCCGGCGGGAAATATCAACAATTTTCGGAATTTTCAGAAAATTCTAAAAGTTCTGTTCTCACTCAGCATGCTTTAAATGTAATCTAATGATAATTTATAAATGAGTGAAAGACAGTATATTTCATACAATTGATGTGGCAGCCTTGACGTACGATTTATTATGATATGCACATAAAATAATAACGTATAGTCTTTGATAGTTATTTCTCATAAACAACATAGTTGTATAAATATGTTACCCGCTGAAATAAAAAACTGTAATAAAAGTAAACCATTAATAAACACATGGAAAACTTGGCTAGCTGAAAGAAGCTATTTGTATTAGAAATAAGGAAATATTATTTTATTTAAGATTTATTGCATTGAAAGGGTACAAATGAAAACAAAGGATAAAATATGGATGTGGAAGGTGCATTTATGAGTGGAAGGGGGTGCATGGATCAGATTTTCTCGTTGCGTATGCTCACAGAGAAGTTTCTGGCAAAAAAACAGAAACTTTTCTGGGCTTTCGTAGATCTACAAAAAGCATACGACAGAGTTGACAGAAAAAAATTATGGAAGGTTTTGTCTAAGTATGGTGTGAATACAAATCTCATACAGGCAATCACATCGCTGTACGAGGGAAGCGTTGCATGTGTTAGGGCAAACGGTGATTTTACGGGGTGGTTTGACATCACAAAAGGTGTTAAGCAAGGCTGCGTAATGTCACCGTGGTTATTCAATCTATACATGGATAATTGTATGCAAGAATTGAAAGAGGTGGGCCTGGGCGCGAAAATTTGTAGTCTGCAAGTATGTTGCCTGTTGTATGCTGATGATGCGGTGCTGATTGCTAATAGTATAGAAGATCTACAGTCCCTCGTATCTAGGAGTATGTATGAAGAATGAGCTAATGATGAATGTAAGTAAGTCTAAAGTCATGGTGTTTGAAAGAGAGAGTACGAAAACAGTGTGCAATATAGTTGTGAATGATGAATACTTGGAGCAGGTAGACGAGTTTGTGTATTTGGGAAGTATGTTTACGAGAGATGGAAAGACTGATAGGGATATTGAAAGAAGGGTGAATGCAGGAAACTCCATTAACGGAGGACTGAACGCGGTTGGCGCAAACAAAAAGTTGTCCAAAGAAGCGAAGCTAGCAGTCCACAATGGAGTGCTGATACCAACTCTGATGTATGGCAGTGGTGAGGCATGGAACTGGCAGAGGAAGGATGAAAGTAGACTGAATGCTGTAGAAATGAGATCTCTGAGACGAATGTGTGGTAAAACCATGTATGATCATGTGAAAAATGTTGAGATTAAAGAATGCAAGGCTGATGTAAGCGTAGTAAGCAAGATTAAGAAAGGGACGCATAGATGGTTTGGGCATGTAGAGCGAATGAATGAAGAAAGGAGTGTAAGGAGAATATATGACACGAATGTGAATGGAAGAAGAAGCGGGGGACGTCCAAGGAAGACGTGGCACGATCAAGTGAATCAAATACTTGAGTCGGGCCATGTCAGAAGTCGGAATAACATAAGAGAATGTATGAGACGTTGTATGAAAGTGAGTGAAGCAAGAAGTGTATGCCAAGATCGAGTTGTTTGGCGGTCCATTCTCTCTGCCTACCCCTGCGGAGAAAAGGCGTGATGGTTAGTTAGTTAGTTTATTGCTTTCGTTAATGTTTTTATTTTATTTCATTTTTTTTTAATATATTTTTGCAGAAATATCTTAGAGTAATATTCTATATAAATATTTATGTTTTAAACTTGTTACATATGGCTTGTAAGTTTTTATTTTATATATTGTTTTTTTTGTATGTTTTTGATAACAAGCTCCCGTTAGACAAACTACAAAAAAGTAGTTTATCGGGACTTGAGTTGTATATTTTTTTAAATGTTGTAAAATTAAATAAAATTTTTTTTTAAAAAAACAGTAGCTCACCTTATTAACGAATGAAAAATTATATTATTTTGTATACTGGATTTAAAATGAGTCGATTGGTTTAAAAATGTATTATACTGCATTTGAATTTAAAATAAACAAATTGGTTTGTAAAATGAATTTTTTTTATTAAAAAAACCTGTGTAACTTTTTTCCACCAGACCAATTTCATCCTATCACAGGCATCGTCGGACTGGCACAATTAAACCAAATCTATGTTATATATAGAATCAATGTGGGAATGAGTCCCCCTATACACCATAGATTTAGTTTTAATTGTGCCAGTTTAACGATGCCCGTGATAGGGTGAAACTGATCCGGTCGAAAATAAATAAGTGGAAAAAAGTTACAAAGGTTTATTAATCAAAAATATTCATTTTAAAATGGAATTCCACTATGAATTGACAGTTTCAAAATTATAAATAAATCGGTATGTGTTTTTCACCATTTAGATAAATAAATTCCCGAGAATTTTATATAAACTGAGGTAATGTTATTAAAATACAAATGAATATAGGTGTAAGTCATTCTGGCGGAAACATTAAGATGACAGCTAGAACTGCTTCGACGACAAATCTACAGCACCGCTGTGGCGGATATAAGCGATCAAGTTATCATCTCAAAAGCACTTAGAAAACTACAAAATAATTACCACAATTAATTTTCCTTCTGAATAAAAATTGTATTATTCAAATAAATAAGTCAGGCTTACCGCAACGTTGGGCGAACTGCTCCTCTGGCCATTGATCACCGCCTCAATGGGAGCATGCTGCCCCCGCTCCGACTCCAGCACCATGCGGTCCAGGTCTAGCTTCTTCAGCATCTGGTCGAACCCGGCCAGGTCCATCGTCATGGACTCGCGGTCACCAAACTGCATGAACAGCTTCTTCACGTAGAAGTTCACGTCGATGTTCTTGAGATTCACTTTGTATTCGGTGGAATTCGCCGCCGCAACCGAGGTACCATTCGCCGTGTTTGAAGAATTCTTGTTTTCGCCGTCCGGTAAATGCGCGTCACGTTTTTTCCGCTTGAAATAAATCTGATCGTTGTTGTGGAGCTGCGCGTTTGCAACGTCGACCAAATTTTCAGCAGAATTTAACAACGGTAAATCGTTATATTCTGATGATTTCTTTAATTGGGGTTCGTCTTTGTTTCTCAACATGGTGTTTAAAACTTCTTTATCGGCGTGTTTCACGTCCGCACCTTCCTTCGCTACTTTAGATCTGCGATTGATATCGAAGATATTCGCCGTTGCTTCCAAGTCTCTATTGCTCTTAATCGCCCAAGCGTAATTATTATAATTGCTATAACCGTTCTCCGAATCGTCTCTTTTTAAGTCTAACATAAGTTCATCAATTCTTGCCTCGTTCAAATGTGGATTTGCCCCAACTCTCTGTTCAATGTCTTGGAGTCTCTGCGATAAGTCTACATTATACTTATCATCGTTCAATTCCCCGCCGCTGGACGATTCCTCGGCCTTGGCATTTAGATTCCTCCTTTTACCTCTAAAATTACGATCGCTTATTATATTAACATAACGTCCGTCCTCCATGGAATCATTGACAAACTTTCCGTCGTTGCTCAGCGCGTTGATTTTGTAGTGAGCCGCGCGTAATTCAGGACGCTTCTTATGATATCCGCTTCTGTCTTTGAGATTCACTTGCGCCGTTTGGATATCATCATCGTAAATATTATCTTTAATCTTATAAAAATACGTCCGCAGTTTAGACTCGTCGGCTCCTATTTTGTCGGGGCTCTTAGTCTTGTACAAATAGTGGCTCTTGGCGTATCCTTTGGCCAGGAGGGTGTTGACTTTGAATCTCTCATGCCTCAAGTCCTGGTATTTGGTCAGACCCTCGGTTTCAGGTATCAGGCCATCATGAGCGGAGCAAGAAGAATGAGTGGCGCACAGCAGGCAGATGCACACGGTTACCAAGTGATTGGACGACGCCATCTTGTAACATCAATAGCGGCAAACCCAAATGGCAAGAAAATTCACTTATTAATTAAAACAAACTATAAATTTTTTTGTTAAAGAAGAAATTAAAGAAAAATCTATAATTTATTTATAGGAACTATTACGATTAATAACTAACTGCTTATCGGTAAAAAATTAGACACCACTTTTGATAGTCACAAGGAATTAAAAAAAGATAAGTAACTAAAACTTGTAGATAAGTCACGACACTTAAAAATGTAAAATAATACTTGTTCAATTTGGTATAGAGTTTAGTTGAAAAGTTTTTTTACAACAGTACTTTCGAGTGTGTCTCCAAGATATTCACCCAAGGAGATTCCGTACAGTTTCTGAATGTGGACCATTCCCACGGCACTCAGATGGTGATATGTTCATTGTATTTCTGAAAAGAAACAAAAATATTTATGAATACAAGAATTTTAACAAAACAATAATTATTTATGGTTTTTGTGGTTGAGACTCCCATGTGCAGAGCATACATAAAAATGCCCTGACACAAGGGGAAGAAACCGAAATAAGAGGGCGGGGAGCTAGCAACAGCAACAAGTAAAAAGGTTCAGCCTGTTTACAAAAACAGAATATTTCATTTATTATAAATGTTTTGTAATTTGCTAATCGAAGTAAAAATCACACAAAGCAAAAGTGGACGGCAGTGAAAAAAAGCTGGTGCCTAAATGATTGTCACATGCTCTTTGCCTCCAGCCGTCGAAGTTGTACTTAGGGCAACTCTATTAATTCTGATGTCAGTGACTCCACATGCTACTGATTTTTTTTGGGCAAATTAACACCAAACCCATAATTTACATATAACAATAAAAACAATAAATCATGCCAATTATAAATTTTCCACTGCTGATAATAAATACTATGAGTAAAGTGTGACAATATACAATTTTACATCAGTTAGCTTAAACTATGTCAGTCGGGAAAGGGGAGGATGGAGGGGAACATAGGAGTGGGATAAAGGTACAAAGGACTAGAGTAGATGGAAAGGTGGTTTAAGTTATCCAGTTTGAGAGCGGTTGTGTAATGGATTTTAATTTAGTATCACGTATAGAGTTAAGTTAAAAATGTCAATGTGATAAAGTAAAGTTTAGTTATATGATTATTAATTATAGTGCGTTTTGAAATGCTAAAACGAAATTACAAAGCATAAATAAAAGCATCACTATGCCTAACTATTTTAATTATTTATTTGCTGCTTCTGACGCTCGAAAGGGAAATCCCTGTGAAAATTTAATTTTTTAACTAGACCTTGTCCCCCCGTGCCAAACATCTAATAAAATGCAAACATTCTTTAAATCCAGCCAAATAACGGCCGTTCTTCCCAACCCTGCTGAGCAACTGTTGAACCGAAATTTTGCCTCAACACTGTTCTAATGCACAAATACGATCTTCCCAAAGAAATTCTCGATTAAATTTACGATCAATTTAGGATATCGATTTTTGTGGATAAGTTCCCCTCAACAGAGGACTAGTTATAAAAAGTGTCAACGGGGTAAACAAAAGTCAGCAAAACGTTAAATGTCATTATTAGATTACGATCTATTTTACGCAATTCAAATATTGAATGACAAAAATGTATTTCCGTTTTTTGTATGTTTTAAATAAAACTGAAGAGAACCGAACTTATTTTACTTATTATAAGCTACGTTTTGTCTTGTTTTTCACGGACGAGAAATATCAAATGTACGAAACGAACAATGTGATTTGGCGGCATTACCAAAAGTAAGGCTAACACTTTATTTTCAACTTATTTTTAACATACACGTTTGTGAAGTATAAAATATTGGTTTATGCATTAGTTTTTTAAACAAATTATATGTATTCATAATAAATACAATATTAACTCATCTATGTTAATTTTACATTGAAATTTTTTTATTTTGATGTCACTTTACTGTCTTAAAAGTGGGCGGGTACTATTTTATCGTGTATGAAAGTGGGCGGGCACCTCCATAGACAATTTAGGATTAAAAAATGCTCGGAAACAGGCAAATGCTCAACAAAACACTTTGCTGGTCGGTCCCTCAGATTGATCACTCGAAAAGTTGGGAAGAATTTTGGAAGAGTTTTCAAATGTCCAGGGAACTCTCCCGGCCTCAATCCCATGTTTATGGACGATGGTGAAGAAAAGTTCCGGAAAAAGGAGATTGCAACCACAAGAAGAAAACTGATTTCAACATTTTTTACGTTGGTTTCGTGAGATAATAAATAAAAAAAATCAGTTTATCAATGCCAAGATGAAATAAAGAGTAAAGGTTGTAATAATAATATAACAGACGTTAGTTTTAAAATGCCGATTCTAGTTGTTCCGGTCTCATGTTTACGGTCCTCATAATACCTGTTCTATCTCCCTTTCTCTTAAGGTCTGGCATGTGTTTTAGAAAGAGAGAACACCAGATCTCACTTTACATCATATTTAAGACATAATAAGACAAGACTTAAAGGGTTTTAACTCAAAATTGTGAAAATTAACTATTATAAAAGTTAAAAATGTCCGAAAAATAATTGTCCTAATTAATTGACAGGAATATCGACAATCTCTAATTATGTAGTATGACCGCCGGGAACTAAAGACCAGCTTCCTGATTGGTCGGTGGCCCAGCAACGCGGCGATCTGTACATGAATAATAATTGTATGCTAAAATGAAAAGTCTGAAATTATGTTGTCTGTTGTACGCTGATGATGCGGTGCTGATTTATAACAATATGGAAGATTTAGAGCCGCCCGTGTCTAGGATTAACGAAGTTTGTATGCAGAATGAGTCAATGATTTGTAAATAAGTCGTAGTGTTTGAAAGAGAGTACGAAAACGGCGTGAAATGTGAATACTTGGAGCAAATGGATGAGTTTGTGTGTTTGGGAAGCATGTCTACGAAAGATGGAAAGGCTAAAAAGGAAACGCCATAGAGGACTGAATGCGGTTGGTACGAATGGCCCTGTAGGCCAGCGCTTTACCGCTAGGCTACAAAGACCGAAACTTTATTTTATGTAATGCTATGTATGACCCACTAGAAATATTAATCTTACAGTTGATACATTACATTATCCGTCGCATCCTCTGCGGGCCTGAACCTGCGCAAAAACTTGGCACGTTTTGTGGATTGCATTATTTGTGAATTGCGGCAATATAATACTATGGGAACTTTTCATATTGCATAAAGGAGGTAATTTTTGCTCACGTGTAAAAAACCGTATTTCATAAGACTAGTTTAGAGGGACTAATGTCGCTAATGGGGTTGCTTTTTACACGTTGCCGCGCTTGATAATATATTTAGTCTACCCGCTCCTCGGAGACCTTCAGATGCGGGTTTTATCGTACTATTTAATACTTGGTACAGTTGCGTTCGTGGCCTATCTCATTGGGAATTCAAGGGGAGTTTGAAAATAAAAAAGAGAAAAAAATTCCTTCTAAATACAAACAACATGTTGCCCTTTTTCATATATTTAAAGGAATTTCATCATATCATCACTGCCCCGGAAATTAGCGACCTAGCAACTAGAACCTGCGCTGAGGTGTACACGTGTAAGCGCAAAATGTGATAATTTGAATATACTAGAGAGAAAAAGATACATGCTATAAATACTATCGAGGAAGTTTGATAAAAGAAAATTACGTTACATGGAAAGAGATGGAAGGGAATGTTAAGTAAGTACATTATTTTATGTGTCGAGTTGTTTGCCTTTGGTTTTATAATGTTTTGAATGGAGGGAATACCTTGATTTTGTATCCAGGCTATGATGTGTATTATGACATTAATTTTAGATATTGTATTTATAGTTAGTAGTTGTTTCGGAATTGTGGGCAAGCAATTATAGACTTTGATCGCATAGTAATAAAAGTGTATTTGCCCGTGCGAGGTGTGTTATTTGGATATTCGAGGTTTTGTTCGTTGGGAATCTACTTGATGGTTTCGAAATAAATGTGACTGGTTCGGGTGCACTTTCGTAGATGTTCCGGACTATAGTGGCAGCATGCAGGGTGAAGATCTCCCTAATGATAGGCAACCTCCGATAGGGAAGGGCATTAAAAGAAGAAACATGTTCGTTACAACAGTTGTAAACAATCAACACCACACACCCAATTCCAAGTGCCAATAAGAAAAAAAGGCTATTTAGGACGGCTTTTGTAACGTAGTGGTTTACGCGATTGAGTTCGGGTCAGGAGCTAACGAGTTCGATTCCCGCACAAGAAAAATAAATTATAATAGATAATAAACTTTTTAAAATGCGTTGTCATATTTGAGTGCCGTTGATAAATAAGTTATTTTAGTTTCCACTTGGTTCACTGGACGCGATAATAACGAGCGACTAAATATTAAAAAAAAAAATTTAAAAAAACAAAAAAAAACATTGCAAGTCATTCCAACTCGCTACGTCTCATTGATAACCACCCGTGCCTAGAACGTTAAAAAATTCATTTAAAAAACCGTTTCGCGTCAGTTGCCAAATACACTGCATCCGATAGTAGGAAAAAAATTTCAATGTACGTAATAATAATAATAATGTTGGGATGATTCGCATAGCGCCGTTTTGTCAAAGGGCGCTGTAAAAAGTTTTTACAAAGCTCTATCCACTACTAAGTATGGATAATGGATAGTATAGTCCACCATCTCTCATCGGTCAATTACATAGAAATATATGTACACTGTCTCACCAATAAGCGTGATGCAGCGAAAAATGTACATATTATTTACAGGCAGATATTATACAGGGCCATACTTTAAATTAACACTGTATATACTCGTATTAGATAATTGTAGATACAGTTTTGGAAACTGTATCTACAATTATCCATCCCAAAATTTAAGGTTCAAATCCCGGCGTGCGCAAGTAAATTTTATTTAATTAATTTGTGCTGTTTCACAATTAATTAATTTAAAAATAATATGTAGTATATTTGCGCACGTTCCAGAGTGGAAGAATCGCCCTGGTGAAAGACCACCATTCAGAATTGAAACGTTACTTGAAACGGCTTTTAGCCGTGTTTGGTGACCAGATCCGAATATCCAGGTGTTTCCCCACCTTCCTCTTCCTCTTCCTCTTCCCCGTCTCCTTACCCACCCTAATCCCTTCAGCCTCACAACATTCCCCAATTGGGGATGCCATAGTCTCGCTGGATCCAGACGTTTGGGAGCAGTTAGGACTCTTGTGCAGTATTCATATAATAAAAAATAAAAATAATAATAATTAAAAAAAGATCAATACGCACGGAAATACGAGTATATCAATATGCAGAGATCTAAGGCGAACCCTGAGAAGAATATTACCCTGAGGTGTACCTATTTTAACATTATAAAATATTTTAAATTGACTCATTGAAATGTACCCAGTTACCAGGTAACTAACTACAGGACAAAAACTGGTATAAAACCCATTTTAGCAAACAAGACGGAAATGCGCCCTCGGACCGGATGCGGCCACCGGGTTGCACATCACTGTGTTACATACATGATTCTTAAACAATTACAATTAAAACGATTGAAAATAGTATTTTTGTCTGCATTAATAAGGAATACTTCAAATGATAGAAAGAAGGAAGGAATGGAAGTAATATTTGCACAAATCATCCAATTATTATTATCATTGATAGTCCGGGTGGAAATGCGTACGAATTTACAAGGTTACCAAAAAAATGCTACATAGATAAGCCAGGGTTGGCATGATATTCCAAAATAAAATTTACCAAATTATACATGATATAAGTGATTTTAGGTAATAAAATGTTTAAAATATTCCTATAGTAGAATAAGACTAAGTGCGAAATATTCATGAGACGAGAGTGTAAAACAACGTTGAAAATGGAACCACCTGGGTGGGTCAGGGTCATAGGAACCTAAATCTATTTAATTAAGAAGACAATATTATGAATTATTATTGTTCGTATTATTTAAATTAACTATAGTTTTCCGTAAATCTTCAATTTAAGTAATATACTAAACACTTTTTAATCAATAAAGTTAGTAAAAGTTCAAATAGCAGATTCTTAATAGATCTTTAACTATTCATAAACTATGTATGTATTAGCAATTTGAATGGATCATCATTCTCCTTGATAAAGACTTAAAACTTGCATTATTTAATATCGTACACTCACCAACGGCATATTCTAATTAACTTTGAAATAAACCCACTGGGCAAATCACTATTGAAAAAACCCACATTTTTGGCAACCCTGAGATAAACAGAGGTGATAGAAAAGCTGCCTAATTAAAATACGGGGCATTTTTATCAATAGCTAGCTGATAAGAACCCGGCATTGCTCGGGTTTTTTTTATGTTTTAATAATGTTATGAAGTTGTGAAATCTTGCTTGTCGTTTGGGTGCCATAATTGATTTGACAGCGAAAGTATCTCTAAACAAAGAAACTTTCATTTTAAAATCGTATTTCATTTCTAACATATTTTTTTCAAAATATATCTAAATAATAAAGATCTTAAGTAGGTAGCTACTTGTCTTTTCCATATTTTTTTTTTATCCTAACAAACCTTCTTTTGAATATGTAATCTGTAGCTAACCAGAGTGGTATATCTATGGAATAACCTCAATACAACACGGCGGGTTCAAAGTTTTTCGTACTAATTTTAAAACGTTATAGCAACAGTTTTACATATTGGGTTTCATTACAACTACTATCTAAACCATCTCGGCACTGATAATAACAAAACTGTGCTATTTTCAGCGAAACCGGTCGAGTTTCGAGAAAATCGAGGACACACAGACAAACATTAATTTATACATAGATATTTACATTATATGATATGGATGGGCGCAATAATGAATCATTATTCCTGGAAAAGCGGCTCAGTAATGTACAAACTAATACTATCTTCAAGAGTGTGAAGTATCTACTGTTTACTATGCAGGTCGCTAGAAAGATAAACAGACAATAAAAGGCAAGTACATGGTTATACAGGAAACCAGCAACTCACACCTACAATTAGGTAGATTAGTACGTATCCATTATTATACCAGTTTATTTATGTAGAATTGTGCAGCTCGTACCATAGTCGACAGTGGCACTCATTCCCACGAGCAACGACAATGCAACAATTATAATATCTGTATATTACCAACCTACCGCAGAATTTATACTTAAACTTCACATTCAATTCGTCGTCGGCTCATAAAGCTGAGTGATACGTAACTCAATCTCATCAATGTTACTCAATAATATTGTTTTTGGCATATCTTCGTAAGTACTTAACTATTGTAATATCTTCAAACGATTGGTATTCACTTTGTGGCGTCATTATTAATAAATTAATTAAATAATATACTTTGTATTCACCACTTTATTAATATACACATATCTATCTACATGTATATTATATTGTGTACATATTCTATATACTCCTGATGAAGAAAACATCGCTTTCGAAACATGTAGATATCTGTATATTAATAAAGTGTTGAATACAAAGTATATATAATTTAAATCCTGTACTTACCTATTATACTATACTCAAATTATCTGGTATACATAATTGTTTTTCCTATGCTATTCTCCACATCTCTTCATAATTAATTATTATACTTTTTTCTAGATTTATTATATTACCATCCTATGTGGATACTAGCTTTTTCCCTTCTATTTTTGTATAATGGCACTTAATATGAACTAAACTTGTCAATTTGACTGTCCTAAAGCGGGATTTGTTCGTAGTTGGGCAGTCAAAGCTATTTTACATTTTGTTATTAAATAATGTGTGTTTCAAATAAATAAATAGTATTATTAATTAGCAATTATTATTTTTTTGTATTTCCAGTCACCTACCTCAGAACAGGTCTCACCGAGGGAGCTAGTGAGGTAGGTAATGTAAACCATACAATAATATAATTATGTAACATATGCTGCAGTTGTATTTAAACATGCCGTATTGTATGAAACTGTATAACGTCCTATCAATAAACTATTTATCGACACTGAAACTGAAAAAACAAAAAATAAAACAATCTGTTAATTAATTGCTAAATGTCCACGAGTGCGATGTTTGGGCCAGCGCTCAAAATTGGCCCTAAACATCAATCACCTCGTAGTTAACTCAAGCAATACTACAAATGATTCATGTGTATAATCTACGAGGGTAGTTAGGAAAATGTACAAGGTTTCAAAAGACAAATATCCTAAAAATGTAATATTTTAGATTCATCCTAAAATATCTGAAGATAGGTACAGTTTGAAAATCATTGAAAGCAATTTTGAACGTTTGACCTAAAATTCAAATACGTTTTTCATATAGAACTTAAAAAAATACTTTCTTTTGAAACCTTATACATTTTCCTAATTACCCGTATAGAATTTACAAATAAATTATTTTCTCGAGTTAGCAACATGCAAAATGTGTGTTTTTGGGTCCTGGCTGTCAAGTACAGCAGCAGATCCGTTTTTCGTAAGCAGAAAAAACTTTCATACGGTGAGCTAAAACTACTCCAAAATATTTAAACCGATGAGCTTTAAAATGATTACTAAACTATGAAAATAACAAGACAAAACACGACATACATATTATTAGTTTGAAACTCATGTATTAGATACCAACATACAAGGAAAACAAACTTACTCAAAACATTCAGGTAGGTACCCATTTCGTACACTGGATGTCGCCTATTTGGAAATCACTATAATACTGACGGTTGGCATTCTATCCGCCGCCTTTTAAAGCAGCATAATCTCGCGTGGAAGGTTCCAGAGAGGCCGCTAGGCTTCTCTGCCTGCCCGCGCGGAGACCGGCCGCCACGTTGCCACGTCGGAATGCGGAGCCTGTGGTCACGCGGTTAGCGTATTCGGAGGTTGCGCGCTTATCAAAAAATTGGAAAATAAACATAAGCTCATTTATTGTCGATATTTAATACATCTATGGTCCTGCAGCTGAGAATTCGGTTGAATCCTCTCTCCATCTCCATCGCGCGAGTTGTTTATGAGAAATAGGAAGAGGTTTTTTAAAATGTGAATACCGCACAAAAGTCCCAACTGCTCTCAACCGTCTAGAGCCAGTGGGACTATGACATCCCCAATTAAGGTATGTATGTTGTGAGGCTGAAGATGTGGGAGGGAATGTGATGGAGAAGAAGAAAGTTAGGAGGTACCAAACACGGCTAAACGCATTACAAGCAACACTTCGACCACCGACGACAGAATTAATAGACTTGCCCTAACGTAGCATTTCGACGGCAAAGTTCACGTGATACCCATTTTGGCACCAGCCTAGTTCACTGCCGTCCACGTTCGTTTCGCGTGATTTTGACTGCGGCAAATGTAAGCAAATCATAAAACATTTATAAAAGAGTCAACAATCGGTTTTTGTAAACAATCCGAACCTTTCTACTTATTTGCTGTTTTACTTTGACGTGTTAGGGCATCTCTGTTTTAATTACTCTGTGGTTTCGATCCCGAATGGTGGTCTCTCACCAGGGCGATACTGGGAGTAGGCAAAGAAACATTTTCGTGTTACGTATAAATAAGTTGACAATATATTAATTCCTCCTACTACAATCATCCGTATTTGTGCGCAATACAACACACAATTTAACAACATCGACATTCTTCACAATACCCTTCCGAAATATCTGTACGAAGTAATGTGTACAAACCACAAATTGATACACGAGTATAAAACGTATCGAGAGCATCTCCTGTCCCGATCCTATTTTACTCTTCCCCCTTCATTATTGTGTTGTTTTTTCTCTTGTTAGCTTCATAAATAAAACACCTGTATTTAACCACCGTTAGCAAAAGAAACTTTGTTGGCTTTCTTACAACAAATGAATTAAAAATTATAATAGTAGGTTGCGCTATGATGAACGACGTACCCAGCAGAGTATTGAACCCGAAGTCTGGTGCGAACCCGAGACTTTGGACGCTCGCTCAGCCACAAAACAGTCATAACGGAACGTAAATATTCAGTCTCTAGGAATTATATTCTGATATAAACATATATCTCGTATGTATGGTCAACTCAAGGTTGGGTGGGCGACATTGGAGCACTGTCTATGGACGTGTGAACACATCGGCTAAACAGGATTAGGTTATTTCATTGTTTTCCCGATAGCTGATAAAACTGATTACATTAAGTAGGCAGTGGCGTGCGCAGACTTTTAAATCAGGGTAGGCAGTACAAAAAACAACGAATTACAATTAAGAGGAACGGCTGCGCGGCCTGTTTCATACAAAACTTAATTTTGGATTTGAGGCCAAAATACTCACCTAAATCTAATGATATTTTTTTCATCAAAAGGTATAGCAAATATCTAGATATACGGATTAGAAGTAATTTATTTATTTTTGTTTTACATTATGAAATAAAGGCCATTAAAGGAATATTTTTTCAATTATTTGGGGGTAAACGGTGATGTAAAAAAAGTTTTACCCCGTCTACTTTGAAAACATAAAGAAATATAAAATAAAAAATATTAAAATAAGCATTATAGCGGACTTTAAATTAAATTAAAAACGACTAGTTTAAGTTGGAACACTAATTTCCCCCACATAATTTAAAATATCGACCCGAGAAAAGGTTTTTTTTTAAATGTTTGTTTTTTTTATATTTTTATTTGCGTAATCACATTTACATAGCAAAAATGATTTTAAATACAATAAACCCGAAAATAATTATCTAAGTTGCATCTAAAATTATGAAAATTGTTTTTTTAGCCGTGTTTGGTGACCAGATCTGAATGGCCAGGTATTTCCCCACCCACCTCTTCCTTTTCTCCTCCCCCCTCCACACTACCTACAGCCTCACAACCTTCCCCAATTGGGGATGCCATAGTCTCACTGGCTCCAGACGGTTGGGAGCAGTTGGGACTCTTGTGCGGTATTCATATAAAAAAATATTTACTAAACCTTAAATTAAAAATGCATCATTCTGTTTGGATGGGTATTTTGGTCTCAAAACCAAAATTAAGTTATGTGTGAAACAGGCAGCCCAGCCGTTCCTCTTAATTACAATATATTTTAAAAAAATACTACAAACGTGGTTACAAAGTTTTTGCTAAGAACGTCTAAACTGATGCATTTAGCCGATGTTGGTTGGGAATATCTGCCACATCATATAAGCCATTCATATTAAATGTTAGCTACAAGATATTGGTCTTCACGACCTCCGTGGTTGAGTGGTTACGATACTCGGCTACGAATCCGGAGGTCGCGGGTTCAAATCCCGGCGTGCGCAAGTAAATTTTATTTGATCAATTTGTGTTATTTTGCAATAAATTAAATTTTAAAAAATGTATAGTATATTTGCGTCACATTCCATTACCCATCACAATCGAAACTTTGCTTGAAATGGCTTTAGCCGTGTTTGGTGACCAGATCTGAATAGCCAGATACTTCCCAATCGCCTTCCCCTCAACAATACCTTTAGCCACACAACATAACATCTATTAAAAACCTCTTAAGCTTCGGTAATTTTATAAATTTTCTCCAGTAATAAATAAATATAACAACTCTTCTTGTGCCACTAATCTTCTAATAAACTTAATCGATAGAAAGGGAGGATAAAATAGCAACTGTAACAATCATATCATCTCTATACTTAAATTTTCTAATAAAACTGTGTTCATATGAAGCTACCTGCCAGGTATTTTTTTATGTTTTTCTGTATCTGTGTGTATATAATTAGATAAAGAATAGGAAGTAATATTGGGTGATTTTTTTTACAAAAACGGCGCTATAAAAATATTACTTCCTATTCTTATAATATTATTATTGTTAAATCCCAATTGGTGATACGATAGTCTCACTGGCTCCAGACGGTTGGGAGCGGTCGGGAAAATAAGTCGTCGGCCGCCCTTGAGGTGATTTTCCCACGAAAATGGCGCCATAGAAGTAATCCGTTTATTATCCGTTAGAATATAAACATTGCTTTGAACAAATAAATGCACAAGCATACCCATCTATTCTTTCATAATGCCATAAATAAGCGTGCAGTAAAAAACTAATCATTCACGCGGTATTTAAAGATTACGGAGATTCGTAAAGAATGCAAGGCTGATGTAAGCGTAGTGAGCAAGATTAAGAAAGGGACGCTTAGATGGTTTGGGCATGTAGAGCGAATAAACGAAGAAAGGAGTGTAAGGAGAATATATGACGCGAATGTGAATGGAAGAAGAGGCCGGGGACGCCCGAGGAAGACATGGCACGATCAAGTGAATCAAATACTCGAGTCGGGCCATGTCAGAAGTCGGAATAACAGAAGAGAATGTATGAGGCGTTGTATGAATGTGAATGAAGCAAGAAGTGGATGCCAAGATCGAGTTGTTTGGCGGTTCGTTCTCTCTGCCTACCCCTGCGGGGAAACGGCGTGATAGTTAGTTAGTTACACAATGTTATCTATTTTTAGGCGTGATTCTTATTATGTATACGTACATATTCCTTTTTTATATAAATACCCTTCCTCCCACAACGTAATAGCTTTAACGTGACGTATTGATACGTCGATATACTCGTACATGCCAACCAACTACCGGCGTATTGCTACGTCAAAGTGTGGCTGCATACAGGCCAGGCCAGGCCAGCGGGAAGGAAGCTCTCTCGTCTATTATTGATAAGTTATTTTGGGAGGTTTTTGGTTTGGAATGAGGGCAGTCGGTCTATGACACGATGCGTCGGGTTCGATTCCCGTCGAACGCGTGCGCTATTTTTAAAGCGGCGCGTAAATCTGGAATTGTAGACCTGTACGCGTCATTATAATGTGAATTGGAATAGTTGAATAAGTTATGTGAATTGCACCAGAAGAAAAACAATGCGTATTCGGGTACACACACACGCCCACAACGCACTTCTATAGATTTATCTCTTCAGTGGTTGAAGTTAATTTTTGAATCCGCCGGCGCCGAGTCAATCCAGATTTTTTTTATTTTTTTTTTATTTTATTAAGTAATACATACAGGTAACTTTAAAATATTGTATTATTTGTCAGCGTCGTGCGTGGGCGTTCCGAGAGAGAAAGCTATCAATAAAATACATTTTTTTATACTTTTGCACCCGAATTAAATGTGTTTTTTTTACAGCTCTACATCACATAACTGTGCAAGTATTTATATGAATGTGAACTTATTCTGGTTGGAAGAGTTTTCTCCACCTTGAAAATTATCGTTATAGGTTTAGTCAAAGCGTTTTACGACCGTAGATAAGGCCAATAAAACATAAAGCAGGTGTGAAGTGGAAATTTTCAAGGACATCACACAATACGCGCTTTCTTCTTAGCAGTTGATCAATAATGTAGCGTCTTGTCTTATTTTTGGACAGTCAAATGAATATTTCGAAACAGTGGCGTGCATTTCGTAATGAATTAAAAACTGTGCAGTCTACCATAGTAAAAATAAACAATAAAAAGAAAAATCAAAGATAATAAATAGTTAAAATGCTTATTGTAATAAAAATCAGTGGAGGTGCTAATGTATTTGGTTGGGCACAATAATCAGCGGGAGATAATAAAATTACATTTTTATGTGACACCTCACAAAAACACCACTGCGTGTTAGAATGCACGTACAGGGTAACTATGTCGCTACCCGCTTGGGCAACATTATGAGACGGGTTAAGGAGGGGACGGTAAGAAGAGATTTGTTAATGCTAAGCAGAGGCCCGAATTAAATGTTGGAGGAAAAACAGATGCCGGTGACTCGTTCCACATACGAGCCGATTTAAACAAAAACGACCTGTTCTCGTGAAGCCGACATCAACCGTGAACGGATGTTCCGCTAGTGTCTGTCAAGGGATCAACTATGCTAGCTCCTTCGAGCAGGCTCCATTTAAATATCTGCAGAACAGACTTACGTTGCGTCTGTGCATCAGAGATGGCAGTCGGTCTGTTAACAACGGATTGTCAATCAGACGAACCGCTCTCCTTTGCGCAGAATCAAGCAGCTTTATCGAGTATTTGGGAGCTCCCGCCTAGAGGTGACTTCCAAAAAATGCACAACTAATACCCGAACTTGTAAGACCACACAGCCTGACTTTAATCATAGAGAAATGCACGCCACTATTTTAAAGATCCATATGAAATAATTGATAAAACCTACAAATTGCAAACGGAAAGAAAAACACAATTCGCACGACGCCAGAACGCACCGTTGTCGAGTTTTAAGTGAGTCCACAGAGAAAACAACACATAGCAATGTCCTAATACGCAAGAGGAAGAAACTAAATAAGGGGGCGGGGGGGGACTAGGCGTGCCGCCAATTTAGGTAAAACGGCGAGGTAAAAAAAGTTCGGCTTGTTTACAAAAACCGAATGATTTGTTACAGTATTTAGTTTCGACTCTTTTTATAAATTGCTCACTGCAATCAAAATCACGCGAAACTAACGTGGAGGGCAGCGAACTAGGTTTGTGCCAAAATGGGTGTCGCGCTACCTTTGCCTCCAGCCGCCGAAATAATGCGTTAAGGCAAGTCTATTCATCTGACATCAGTGAGTGAGACAGTAGGGTGGGGTAGAGGTAGGGATAGTGGTAGAGGTAGGGATAGTGGTAGGGGTAACACATCACAACCTTTTGTAGTTTCCTCTAAAACATTTATAACACCGGCTAGTTTTGTATAAATCCATATCTCTTGTTCAGGACCTTGGTAGCGGTAGCACTGGGTGTTATGGACCATTGACTTTGTTTTGTCCGGTACTTTGAAATATGACAATTTGACCGTCAAGAGTGACCCAATACAAATAGACGACTTTACAATTTCGTCGCTACAGAATACTAATAAGCTCAGTGATGGAAGAAGAGGTCGGGGACGCCTAAGGAAGACATGGGGCACTATCAAGTGAATCGATTAATTGAGTCAGGTCATGTAAAAACATTGAAATAACACAATAGCTCGTATGAACATGTCTGACATTCAAAAGTGGACACAAATTGAGGCGCTACGATCGTTTAAAATGTATTAAATGGTAAAACACAAATATGGCTCATAGCAGGGGCGACTCGTGACTTTTGAGTAAGCTAAAGTGCTAAGATTGAAAAATACGACGTTATTGATGTTGTTGAAACCGAAAATGATTTTTTTCCAAAATTTTAATTTTTTGTATGAAGATTTGGATGGTAGGTGGGGCATCTAAATGGCTGCCATTGCAATCACTGCCCCACCTACCATCTAAATCTATATACTTCAGTCGCCCGTTTGATTTTTCACAAAAACGGCGCTATATAAATCGTCCAAGTATTATTATTATTATGTGTATCTTAGTTCATAGTTTACTAGTATATTGCCCTGAAGAAGCTACGGCAGTGACGAAACCCGGTCGGTCAAAGTATATAACAAATAAAAGTGATGTAAACAAAGTTTTTTTTTTTTTAATTTATCTTTGGCAGTCAAAACCAGCAGCCACCGCCTTTACCGCTCTGCCACCGAGGCCACCAGCTAACTGTAAAATACATCGCCAAAGCGTCGATGCGTGACCAAGGCAGACAAACCTTGGAGGAGAACACGGTAGAAAAAGGCGAAACGATATAGAAATGAATCCAGTATCTACCATTGCCCGGAGTCAAATAACATGCAACATGATGTGTCAGTATTCCAGAGCGGGTGTGATCGACCTCTCGGTGTGCGGTCAAAATTGCATTTATTTGCTGGCATTGCGTAATATTATGTATTGTGCAATTGAAATTCTTGGACAGGTGCCCTTCCCAAAATAAAATTATTTGTCAGAGCTTTGTAACTTTCTTACATTTGTTTATTTTCGACGGGACCAGTTTCACCCTATCACGAGCATCTTCAAACTGGTAACATAATAAGCATAATTTGCATATGTAACCGGTCAGTGGCTGAGTTGGCATCGCGACAATCGCATTCCTCGGTTGGCTGCGTTCAAGTCCTGCATCGCGACACTGTGATGGTAGTAGGAGATTTTCGAATTTTGTCAGGTTATTCGTATCCCAGGAATGTTTGTCTTTCTTTAAAAAATTAAATAATGATAATAAATATATTACTTAAACCCAAAAAGTAAAAATCCTAAACGTAATAATAGTGGCATATATGAATTAAAATGTGAACACGCCGGCTGCAACGCTACCTATATCGGGCAGACGGGAAGGGCTTTCTCAACTAGATTCAAAGAACATATACGATGTTATAATAATAAAAGCACTTTTTTTATAAATTCGCAAAACACTCTAGGTGAATACGTTCCGCTTGACAACAACAAGCCTAAACCCTTACAAAAAAAGGGTATTAGATTTAATTTGCTTAAACAATTGGAAATTAATAAACGAACGAATGATCCAATATTAATAATCAATAAAGTAAGGAAAATTATTTATTCACCACTTCTCAGTATGTAAACAGTAGCAAGGCAAAATAACACATTTAGATAAATCAATTAAGAGAAAATTATCATTTAAATATGGGGAAAACACACTACAGTGTTTTCCCGTATAAAATAGAGAATTATAATTATTTTCTAACTAAATCGGTTATACCGATAATAAATCATTATTTTAAACACCCGTCCAAATTAGAATTGGGTGGGAGTAAATAAAAATCATATATATTTTGATAGAAAGTAGTCCCTTTGTGGTTAGACATATTTAATAAAAATAAAACAATAACTTTGTTTATAACCACGAGAATTTTATTTAATTTTATCACGACCGACCGGTTTCGCTTAACATAAGCATCCTCGGGGTACAAAAATTAAACTTTAATATAACTTTTATTAAAATCATATAAATAAGTCGTCGTAATGTGAACGCCGAAACAGCTGTCACAATAATAAAAAAAACTAAAATACTTGCAGAACTTAATAATATTATTAAATTTGATTTACATTAAATTTTTAAAATATATATATGCCGTTGATAGCTCCCTCGCAACATTCCATATTTTCCAGAAGCAACGCATCTTACAAATGAGAGAAGAAACAGCGGCGAGCCCATAACGATTTAATAATACCTATATTATTTTGAATGTGTGAAAAGTGCATGCTAATTCGCTGGCATGATGCGTAACATTAAGAAATGGAAAGTTTTTAGACGTGGGCTCTTTCTAGCCGAAGTATTTAAATGTCAACATATGAATTCAATCGCCAAGTGGTCTGACGGTATGGTATAGGTTACCAATAGAGCTGGACCATAGATACTAGAAAAAGGGAGATTGGCCATGAACCATTGTTAGCACCGATCAATAATATCTAGACAGGGCATGTGGATCTTAAAAATGACGCCCGAACCAAATTTAATTGGATCTCGAAAACATTTATCAAAAAAACTTGTAGAAATTTCAGTATTAGGGTTAAGGAACACCTAAGATGTTTAAATAATAACAACTATTCTGAATTTGCAAATCATATTTTAGAAACCAATCATTCGTTTGATATAAATAAAGGTTTTAAAAGTTTTACATACAAATACAACTGGTTTACAATTAGATAAATTTGAAATTTTAGAAATAAGAAAAAGTGTTAATAGCGAATTAAATTTAATAAATAATCAAATATTTTTTTAAAATAGCTATCTCTTAAATTTATTTTCATATTAATATTAATAATAATAATTTTTATTTATATTTCTAATTTAAATGTATTATTCAATGTTTTATAATTATTTTGTCATTAACATTTTTGATCGGTTACTTACCTACTTTAATTCATTTTGTTTATGCTCATATTTTGTATATTCTTAAATTATTGTTTTAAATTTTTTATCATTTTTCTATACTTGAAATTATTTTTTAGTATTAATTTATTCCTGAAGATGATAGCATTGCTATCGAAACATGTAGAAATATTTACATATTTTAAGTAAAGTGGTATATACAAAGTGTATTTTCAATTATATAAAAAGAAAGTTCATTATTTCGATGTCAAAAGATCGCAAGAAGCATTGCTTGTTACCTTTTGTTGGTATACATTGAGCAAATTCGTAAATAGAGTGGCTAACTTTATCGAGATCATTTTTCAAACACAAAAATTGCAACAGGTAGAAATATTTTAGACAGGAATTTATTGCTTACAATTTAATCAGCTATATAAATACTTTAAAACATGTGTACGTCTCAGATCGTTTCGAGCGAGCGTTTTAAAAAAACTGACAATTGAGAAATTGTTAAATTTCTCCTAGAGGTTGTTGTATGGCAATTTATGAGTTCGTGACGTGTGAATGTATTCAAGTTACAACAACAGTTTTGTCAAAAACTATACGCTCACCAATGGCTTTGCGTCGAGTGTTGCTCGACAAAACACTTGGCTAATCGATGCATCAGATTGATCATTCGAAAAGTTGTTAAGAACAGCCGTTAGAATACATGCCCCAAAAATGTACAACATGTTACCCAATTCAATAAAAATATATGAACTAATTTTCAGAAGTATCTTGAAAAAACAGTTGTGTAAAAAAGCTTTTTTGTACTAATCATTTTTCTTTCTTTTTTAAAAAGTTTTTCTCCGTATTTTAGGCACCCTAAAAAGTTTTTTTTAAATAATATATATGCACCGATCTTAAATTTAAATTAAAGACCGTTTTAAAAACCTGTTGACAAACTTACATCTGTTTAACGGGACTTTACTGTAATAATTGAGAAAATAGAGGTACGTACATTTTTATTAAAATATGATATCGGTAAAAATGACGGAAAACAATAAGGTAGCTTTAGCTCAGTTATAGAGCCGGATAGACCAAGAGGTTCTGGGTTCGAGTCCCAGATGCAACCGCTACCTATTTTATTTTGTGTCTTTTCTATTTCATTTGAGATTAGTTTGTTAACAAGCCCAATAACGATGTCACCAATACAGCTAAATACATTCTCCGCTAAGCCTTTTGCACGCCTCAACTTCCGCTACGCATTAAAATGACGTCCGAGTGGTTATTTGCGGGTCAAAATGATAACTTATCTGTAAGTGTGATAAAAAACGTAAACAATGGCGGTTTATTCATTACAGGATGTAATTAATATAAAGACACGTGTTCATGAAGTAAATTAATATCTTGAATTACTACTAGTACCTAATTATACTATTTTTTGTCTGTTGGCATTGAGCTAGAACTGGAATTGTCTTCCTCCGCCGTTCTTCCCAATACTACTGAGCAACTGTTGAGCCGAAATTTAGCCTAAACACTGATCAAATGCAATACAACGCTCTTCCCAACGCAACTCTCGATCAAGTAACGACCAAATTTACGATTAGGGCATCGATTCTACTGGATGCTCCGCTCAAAAAGGACTGGTTATACGATATATCAGCACAGCAGCTCGTCTAGTATGCGGTGCCACCAAATACTGTCGCATCGCTCCTCTAGCTTCCAGTCACAGAGAGAGTTCAATTAAAATTTTGTCTTATAGTATACAAGGCAATGAACGGGCTGGCACCATCATACTTGAATGATCTCTGCTTGAGGGACAATCTTACGAAAAATATCAGTTATACTCAAGTCACGCTTTGCACATTAGTTTTAAATCTTTAGCGGCGTTCCTCAGGGGTCGCATTTGGGACCAGTATTGTTTCTATCGTTTATCAACGACATAACTACCATTTTTGATGGGGTAATGATAATCTTCGCTGATGATCTTAAAATCTCTAAAACTATTACTAATCTCAATATTACGCAATGCAATTAAATCTTCTGAGGCTACAAGAATGGTGCATTCGGAATGAACTGTTCCTCAATATCGAAAAATGTCAAACATTAACTTTTGTCCGAATTAAAAATCCCATTATGTACCAATATAGCATCAATAACATTGATCATTTATAACTATAAACTCGAATTACCTATAGAAACTATAAATTACAATTACTTGATGAAAGAACTAAAATGACCTAACTTTTATTTTCAAAATTGCTAATGGTTTTATAGCCCTGAAATTGTCAGCTTAATTAAATTTAATATTCGAACTAAAGCTACTCAATCTAAAATTTTATTCATTCAAAAATTCTCTATTACCTCGACTCCACGCAGAAGGAAATACATATTAAGACATAGTAGATGTGTTTAACTGCTCGGAATACAAATACAAACAGACGATTATTGCATAATCCTCAACAATGTGTCTGATATAAGTATGAGTGAATGTGAGAAATGTTTTCAAAATTTGAATCTGTAACTAATAACTTGGAATGGTACTGACACTATGTTATTCCTGTATTTGTTCGTTATTTTATCTATGTACTCGTACCTACTGTGATGTATTTAGCACCTGTTTACCATGACTAACTATACATGTAAAAGCCTGCCTATATAGGACGTATATAATATAATACAGTAAATATATGAATAAATAAAAAGAGTTGAGCAAATTAAGGACCTTAGTATCTTTGACAGTAACGATTTTAAATTTATAAATTCCTTTAAATTACTATTTAGTGGGTTGGTGAGAAGCAATCTTGAGTATAATTCAACAATCTGGGCTCCATTCATAAGATCCACATACTAAATTGAGAGAGTTCAACATAAATTTCTTGGATATATTAATTATAAGTTATGTATTCCAATCTAAGAACTTAATTATCCTTTTTTAATGGACTTAGGGGCTATTTCACCATCATCTCAATAGCGCTATGTGTAGGATTGAAATATATTTGTGTTTCACTTACTCTCAATGGTGCCATTGAGAGTAAGTGAAATAGCCCCTTACTCAACCTAACCGATTTATCAGTAAGGCGCACAGTGAGCGATTTAGTGTCTTTTCAAAATAGCGAATGGCAGATTGGACGCCCTTAATTTAACGTATCCCGTAATGTACCTTGCGTCTGCACCAAAATTCTCCCAATCAAAGACTGCACTGACTTGGTAATAAGTATTGTTCTATTGATTTTTACCGTTACATTATATCAAAACTGAAAAAATGTTTATTCGAATGTGTTCAATAAACGTTAGAAAGATGCACATAAATGCAAATAAATGTTAGAAAGATGCACATTAATAAAGATCAAGTTTATTAATGTGCATCTTTCTAAATTGCCTTTATTACTTGTGTTATGTTCTGTAAATCATCCAATAATAAATGTGGATAATTTTTAGTATTTGTGATTGAGGTGATCAATTCGACATACTTATTACTATATAGCTTTTTTTTCTTAAATTTAAATTATATAGTGTCCCCGTGTATGGGTAATTGACTCCTTTATATATATTTTCATTCCTATGTTCAAACAGTAAGATATATATGTAAAACTCTGTAAAAACCCAATGGGCGTTAAATAAATAAGTATTACCGTCAAAACTCAAATCAGCTGTGTAAAAGATTGCAATTCAAGGCGTGTTTTAACGGCCTGGTTGACATCAAATAACATTAGACTACTCTTGAATGATTTGAACAAATCGCATCGACCAAGGATGTATGTATACACAAAATGTTTGGAAACACCCACTCGGCTTGTAATTCACTCCTGAATTTTAATTGACGTTTATTCTGAAATGAGTTGCTCGATTATATCCAATTAACATCATGACTGGAAATTATTAAATAACAGTATTTCGATAGTCGAAACGACTATTTTCTCCGTTTTATTATTACTTATAAAGAATCCTAATCGCGCCGGTGTAGCGTTGGTATAGATACCCAAGAAATAGGGCCCTACACCGCTCATCTAAAATCCTTACTCATAATATTTATGCCGAAAATAGCTTTACCAATGGTTTATGGGTCATGATTTTTTTTAGCCTGGTATCACTTTGCTGCAAACCTCAAAAAGGGGGATCCATTTCTAATGTGGCGTCGTGATGCTAACTTCACGTTGCGTAAGATGCAGATGGTGAAAACGTAAAGCTATGATGTTTTATTACATTGCTCATTATTGAGGTTTCCCTTAACAAATTATTATGGAGTAATAATACTCGTCGACCAATAGTACAATATATATATAGATGGAAATTAGTACACCCCTTCCTATGGATTCTCAACTCTGCAGATTCGGGACAAGACAGGCCGTTTGCTGACTGAGCCCGGTGTATGATGTGAATAATGTAATATCCGTGTGTAGTATTTATAATTATTGAAAGGTGGTTTGGTTATGGATTTATTGCCGGTATCGAAATACACCTCGATTATGTGTAACGTTTTTCCTATTCCGACCTTATGCACACATATAACATTTATACCTCGATTACATGATTAAAACGGGAAATCTTTAAACAGGTATAATGTATATTTGTGTGAGTTTACTTCGGGCACACACTTTCATCGGTTCATTCAGTGTGCAGAAGTAATCCACCTTTGATAACGCCTCTCGGAGATTGACCGCACTTTCTGGGCAACCTTGCTGTCGGCATTTTCCACTTGAACTTTGCCAAAATTTAAAACACCAGGCAACGCGTATTGATTTCATAAATTTACTGCCAAAAGTTGGTAAACACCTAAACAAATCACGGAGGGCGTCAAATGTGTTTTTGGTTTGAAAAATTGATGGCCTAGAAATATCATAGATGATTTCATTAATTACTGCAAGTAGAACACCTTTATAAGCCTAGAAAAAAATAACAGACCCAAAACAAATGTTTAAAATGCAAAATCTCCTACTTACGAACCCATTTTCGTATATTGTGATATTGTTATATGACCGAAAAAGATTGTAAAACGTATGCCTGAGCTTTACAAAATAATATAAAACAAGCATTTTGATGTTTTTTTTACGTTTTTTGCGTAAATCGAAACATGCCGGCGGTGTTAAGCGGGAATTTCAATCTTTTCGACAACTGCAGAAGGAGTGCGTGATTTCGTTCGAATTTTACGAAGTGGATCCCCTGAAGTGTGTCAGGTACGTCCCGATTCCTGTAGCTTTGCACGTTTAAAAACAATCAGTAATCCATCAATCGAGAATTGAATATTTACTAATCTGTGCTGTGGAATATCACTGGACATTACATTGGCATGTCGCAAGTACTATACATTGTACCAGTACCAGTACCAGTAGATTGATTGCCCATTAGTTATCGGACATCACGTTTTGTCCCCATCGCGGCGATTGATTTAAATTAATGTTTGATTGATCGTAATTCAGTTGAATCATTCATTATTATTTGTCGTCTGACTAAAACAAACGTTGCAAGAAATAAATCCACGACAAAAGATCGTATATTACTAGTCGTATATTATTGTTCAAACCGCCCGTCCTTTGGGTTATTATTCAAAAAGTAGGTAAAAAAAAAAGGCATCGCTTTTTTTCATTAGGTTTCGCAATAAACAATACGTGTGACTAGCGAAGTAAATTGTATAGGAGAAACGAAAATACACGAACACATCATCCGTTAGCTTCGGCTAACCTCGAAATACTAAACTCACCAACAAACTTCACGTATACGAATGTTTTGTGGGTTTCGGGTATAGCTTTTTTTGTACCTGAATGTACGGGATACGGCTTGTTACGTTCGGGCGATAATGTAGCGAGTTCGTATGGGTGGGTGGGGCGGTTAATTGACTTTATTTTTTTCTTCTTTTATTTAATAAAGGTATTTTGGAAGAAGAGAACCTGGGTCTTGAAGAGGCCCACGTAGTAGCAGGGAGGAAACACACCAAATCGGACAAGCCACAAATCATTCCACAGCCGAGCTGTTGAATACAAGAACGGGTCGTAGAAGCGACCCGTTCTCATGTCACAATGCCAACCATTTCCAAATGTTAAGCGCGCGTTTGGCGTGTTCCTCAATTGTGCACCGGTGCCGAAGGGATCAACGGTGATAGTGCATAAAAAAAATAAATATATATATATATATATATATGTTTTGAGCCACTTCAATTTAATACAATAATCGACCAGTTTCAGAAGTACCCTTCCTTCGTCAGGAATATATTAAAACTAAACTAAGATACAAAATAATAAAGACGAAGGGGTAATTAGGAGGTTTTCTGGAGGTACAAAGCGATTCACTGGAAAAATATCTAAAGGAGGACTATATAATAAATTTACTAGGTTATTCAATATACTAGAATTAATATTTAGGTATTTTCTAATTTTCAGTGCTTCTAAATTATCTATTTTTTCCTTATTATTAAGGTGAAGAATTTGCACCCCTGGTATGAATAAAGATCTTTTTACGAATATGAAAAACTTTTTTTTTTCACTAATACCTTTAATTTTATTTTATGTTTTTGGCAAGCGGGGTTTCGAACCCGCGACTTCTGATTACAAGGCTAAAAAGGAGCTTACAGCTTTACTACGTTGATAGTCATAGTAAAAAAATTACTCTCATTGTAACATAATAATAAGATTTAATTTCTATAGCGCAGTTTTGTGAAGGTTCACCTTAACATACCATACAAGTACCCAGTGGCGGCTCTTGACTTTCGAGTGAGCTAGACTAGTCTTAGCACTCTAACTCGCTCAAAACTCAGGAGCCGCCACTGAAGTACCCCATAAGAACGCCTTCGATAGAAATTTTCAAAAGGTTCGACATACCAAATTTAAAATACATGCCAAAATTAAAACTTTTCAAAAATACGGAACCCCCCACTAAAACACGTATTCGTGACACTGGCTAGATCGAATCAAAATGGCATATAAAACATTCTTTATTATAAAACTTATATTTTACAACGAAACTCCGCAACATCCTTCTTCCCCCAGATATAAAACAAATAAAAAAAGTTTAATTCGAGAATTTAAGTCTTGCTGAAAGAAGTCAATGAAACAACCTTAAAAACAGTACTAAAAACGACATAAAAGACGCGCCTAATTATATGACATCAAAACAAATAAGTCTAGTCAGCCTCAGCACAGGATCCCCTAGTGAAGAGAACTAAAAAAAAACTAAAACATCAAATAGTTTACAAAATATAATAATTAGTATACCATTTTGCAGTGGCGGCTCGTGACTTTCGCGTGAGCTAGAGTGCTGAGGCAGTAGAGGAGTGGTGAGGTGGGTGGGGCCAGTGCCCCAATCTTCATACAAAAAAATTCATTCTTAGCACTCTAGCTCACTCAAAAGTGACGAGCTGCCGCCACTGCCATGATATATTTTAAACTATTATTATTTGTTTTTTCTTTCTTTTATACGTACACCATATTTTGTATTTAGACAAGCTCATTTTATACAGTCGCTGACAAAATACATTAATTTAGCGAACTTCTGAAGGATGGGTAGATAGCAGTGGCGTGCATTGCTCCTTGACCACGCTATAATGAATTAAGGATGAGGCGCTCAAGACAAATTGCTCAAGGCAAATTACAAGCAGTAACAATTTCTTAGGGGTAGAATAATCGTGAAATAAGGAATTTATGGAAAAATTTTTTTTTTCGGAAATCTTGTAAAAGGGTAGGCCACGGCTTTTTAGCATTTATGGGATTTTTTTATATATGAATAACGCATAAGAGTCCCAACTGCTCCCAACCGTCTGGAGCCAGTGAGACTATGGCATTCCCAATTGGGGAATGTTGTGATGCTGAAGGTATTGGGGAGGGGAAGGAGAAGGGAAGAGAAAGGTGGGGAAATACCTGGCTATTCAGATCTAGTCAGCAAGCACGGCTAAAAGCCATTTCAAGCAACGTTTCAATCATGAATGGTGGTCTTTCACCAGGGCGATACTGAGTATCTTCCACTCTGAAAAGTATCTGAGAGTATCTTCTAAGTACTCTGAGAGTATCTTCCACTCTGGGATGCACGCCACTGTAAGTTTGCCACCCATTCCTCTTATCCCCTAACCAGTGACGTGCATTGCTCTATCACCAAAGGTAGGCTGTGTGTAGTTTTTCAAATTTAGACATGAATTCAGTTTCAGATGTTTATTGAAGGGACGTTATACAGTTTCATACAATAGGGCATGTTTAAATACAACTACAGCATATGTTACATAATTATATTATTGTATGGTTTACATTACCTACCTCACTAGCTCCCCAGGTGAGACCTGTTCTGCGGTTGGACACTGAATATTTTAAAATGAGAGTTTTTTTAATCATTTCGTCAACTGTTGTGGCCAACTATGTGAGCGTACTAGTTCCTTACCAAATTCACTGAAAAAATACGGATTGATCAGAAAATTGAGATATTTTTTTAATTTATTTTATGGTTCGTTTTTCATGGGGTAGGCACAGCTTTTAAGCCTTTGTGGAGTGCACGCCACTGGAAGGTATTACACATTTCTGATTGAAGTTTGGAGTTGTCATTAAAGACAAAAAAGAGAAAAGTATGATGAAAAACATCAAGAAAGGTAGGCTTGAAGCTTATACGATATCGGCATCCCAAACCATATAATTAGACGGTTTATTAAAATAATGTATGCAAAACGAACCTATCAAAGTCATGTGGGCGTTGAGATAATAATAACTCGTCCAAATGTAAAAGCAGGCACGACCAAGTAAATCAAACCGGTCTGTGACAGCGCGGGGTGACCTTTGTTTTTTTTACACTCTGTAATATGCAATTTGAATGTTGTCCTGAACATATGTCAAAATTATTCTCCGGGTATTGTAGATATCAGGTAAGGACAGATGTTGAAAATAGATGTCGGGGCATTACTCCTATCGCCTCAACTAAAGTTACTTCCTCTTACACAGAAAAGTTTGGAAATCTATTGACCGATTACACCAGTTAATTACACTGATTAATCAATAAGGTGTGTGGTGTGGTAGCACCATTACTTGGAGCTATCGGCTAAATTTATAGCTCGAAATCTAAATATTAGAATCAAGGAACACTTAAACAATCGTTTTCCAGAGTTTGCCAATCACCTCATCCTTTTAAAAGTAACATAAAGTCATTAAAAAAAGTAGAAAAACTAATTAATAATTTTTAATTAAAAAGTTTTCAGTCTCTATAAAACAGTTGTATGGTAATATATTAGAAATTGTAAAAAAACATACACAGACAACTATTAGAAATAACAAATAGTACAAGTAAACATTTGTGAATTAATGATTTTAACAAATACTGAAGATGAATCTGTATCAAACACGCAACAAGTGAAAGGTTCATAGGAAAAGTATGAAAAGTCATAGTCATGGGGGCAATTTAATAACCATTTTGTTAGATGGGTTAAGAGATAGTCGCTAAATTATCTATAAGTAATGAAAGTACATTAATTTTAATGTATTAATTAGGTTAGATTAGGTTTTCGAGTTAGTTTGTTTTTTTGTACTTTTAATGACTTTATGTCACTTTTAAGAAGCGTGTTGATTCATACTCGTACATATGTTGAATTATCCGGTCAACTTAGTAATAACGACAATATGTAACAGACGCATATTCATTCCAAAATTTAAGATGTTAATACCACTGAGATGAAACGATTACTCAGCCTTGATAAGAAGTGTTATCACTGCTCACATGCGAATTTCGCATTAGTTTAAGGGATCATCACAGCGTGACCCTACGAAAAATCACTGATTTTCGCGATTTTTTTTATGGTTAGGATAAGCTAATCGGTTTGTTTTTTTTTACTATAGCATGCGTTGAAACAGACGGCCATAAAACTTTTTTTTAAATTTTTTTTTGGAGACCTCTCGAGGGTACCAGTAAATCCATTCCTTTAAACACTCCATCACTGACCTATGACCATCGGCTAGTTGTAAACAAGTTTATTCCCGCTGTGGGATTATAAAGCGACACGTAACTCTAACGGAGAACAGAAGTGCTAATAAAATTATATTTTTTACATAAAATAGCCATCGCTATGTTAGATTGCCCTAATAATAATAATGAGAGTTCATTTCTATAGCGCAGTTTTGTGAAGGTTCACCTCAAGTGCGCTTTATACTAACTAACCTAACCTAATGTAATTGTATATATATATATATATGCAAATTAAAACTATGACATAAAATATTCATGAGCAGGTATTATAAAATAACAATTTAGAAACTAAGGGTGTAAATAATAAAATATAACGTAGGTACAAATAAAGAGGAAGATAAAATTATATGAGCCCTGAACTACTTGGACGAATTCAATTCAGAGTGCCCAACAGACAAACCAGACAAACCCACACTAACGGCCATTCTTCCCAACCCTACTGACCAACTGAGACGAAATGTTGACTCAACACAGTTCAAATGCACAAATACGCTCTTCACAACGAAATTCTCGAGTAAATTTACCATCAATTTAGGATATCGATTTTTGTGGGTTACGTTCCCCTCAACAGGGAACTAATTCTAAAAAATATCAACAGGGTAAACAAATGTCAGTGAAATGTCAAACGTCATTATTGGTTCGCGATTCACCATATTGAATGACAAAGATTTATTTACGTTTTCGAATATCAAAACATGTTTTTTTTATATGTTTTATATAAAACTGAAGAGAACCTAACTTATTCGACTTATTATAAGCTACATTTTGTCTTGTTTTTCACGAAAGAGAAACGTCAAATGTATGTCTATGCAAGTGGACGGCCACTATTGTATAGTCGAAAGTGGGCGGGAACCTCCAAAGACAATTTTGGATTAAAATGCTTGGAAGTAGGAAAACAGAGCGAATGCTCAACAAAACACTTGGCTGATCGGTGCTTCAGATTGATCATTCGAAAAGTTGGAAAGAACGGCCGTAAGCCTCCCTCAATGCAACACTAACTCAAAACAAAACACGTTTTTCACTCATTTTTAGCACTTTATACAGTGAGTTCGACTTACTTAACTCAGCCCCTCGCAATTTCAAACCTAAAATCAATAAATAATAATAATAAACAATAATAAACATTCACACAATACATATTACTCTACAGACTAGATCATTTCCATTCCATCCCTTCCACGACCAACCCACCCCCCCCCCCCCCGTAGGCTTAACTTGTAACTTTATTTTGTTATTGAATAATGAAGACACTTGAGTGAAAACCTATTACTGGTGCACTTTTACATACTTCATAAATATTGTAAGCTGTTTTCCAAATAAAATAGAAATAAAACAAGTCCACAGTTGAGTGGTGATACCAACCCTGATGTGAGGCATGAAACTGCCAGAGACAAACGTATACTGAATGCTGTACAAATGTGATCACGGAGGCGTATGTACGGCCGTATTATGAATGCTGAGATCCGAAAATAATGCAAGGCTGATGTAGAGGGAACAAAAGGGAGCCAAGAAAATACATGACGCGAAAGTGAATAGTACAAGTCGGGGAGGGCCGAAAAAGACATGGCACGATCAAGTAAATTAAATGACTGAGCCAGGTCATGGTCAATAGTCAAAGAGTGATAATGAAACATGGAGTTGCAAAATGTGAATCAGGCAATGAGTGTGAGCGAAGGCATAGTTGTGTGGCGGTCCATCTTGTCTGCCTAACCAGGATAGTTTTTCCATATCACCAGCAGTTTCGAGGGCAAACATCGATTCTCACCAAGAACGTTGTGACGAAAATGGCCATCGCACAAAGAGCCATGCTAGGTATCTCCTTGCGAGACAGAAATACTAATGAGGATAAGGAACAAGGCAAAGGTCGCCAACATTACCGTAATAACCTCCGCACTCAAGTAGGTCTAAGTTGGGCACGTACACGGATTATTTTGTTTGACCTTTTTTTATAAATGTACCGACGAGGAACACAAGACAAACTGTAACATTTATCTGCAACACTTACACTACCACTGATCTGGGCAACAGGTTTGAAGGTGTTGTTGATGTATTTGCTATTGCATTGTAGAAAGGTCCCATTAAACAGCACAATAAAAAAGATTAAGAAAAAAAAGACTCCATTTATACAGTAAGGCGTCATCTATACCAGCACTTTGATGAATGCTACAATATGTCTTATAATATTGAAGATTGCATAATGTATCGATAATGATTTTTGTTATAATATTGTTTTACTTTTCTATTTTATGTCACTGTTAAACATTTGAAAAAGATTGTTCATTACTTTATGGTTATGTACTTTGTAAAAATCACTCGAAACAAACGTGGACGGCAGTGAACTAGGTTAGTGCCAAAATGGGTGTCACGTGAACATTGCCTCCAGCCACCGAAACAGTACTTTAAGCCAAGTCTATTCATTCTTATGTCAGTGGGCGTGTAGCACAACTAACAGATGGCCGTCGGAAATCCGATATAGTGTACTTGGTTGGGGACCTAAAGAGAACAGTGCCAACGCCACCGACTGCAAATTTACATATGTCGATCTGTACTGGAAATTCAAAATTAGAATACTGCGTCACACACATCGGTTTATGCACACATAAAAAATATTACGTGATTTTCTCATTTTCGGCTAAGCGGGCAAACTTAATTAATTGTTTATTATGTGACGGAGTTATCAACCCAGTTAATTTCGAAACGATAATAATATTATGATTTTTCTTATCTAATAACGTGAAACGCAGAAATGAATGAATTGGCTGTGTATGCACAGAATATGATATAAGTGTTAGGCATATTATAACACCAAGAAGTGTGATCTGTGACGAGTTACCTTTTGACTTCAGCGCCGGATCTGCCATACGTTCATACTGTGCAAAAAACATTGTCACGAAATTTTTTTACGAATTGCATAATAGTTAGTCGGGCGTAGAGCCTGTTTTTCTGTGAATCATTTTCGTGAGCTTTACGTCCAGATCGCCGCGCTGCGCAGCCAACAACCAATCAGGAGGCTGAACTTTAATTCCCGACAGTCAAAGTGTACAGTTAGAGATGGTCGATATTCCTGTCCGTGTTAAATTGTTCCGGTGACTTTGCGTTCCTTTTGGATGTTGTTTTTTAATCATGCAAAACAATGCTAAAATATCATAAATGAAGTGTCCACTATTGGGAACTGGTTGCAAAAAGTAGCTGGAATAATAAAATGTTTCTATCTATTTTCTTGTAATTAGAATCGCGGTTTATCGCAGTGACAGTGACGTTGATTTTAGATATCAGCAATCTCTAATAATAATAATTAATATTACTTCCTATTCTTTATCTAATTATGTAAAAACAGATGCAGAAAAACGTACTTACCTGACAGGTCGCTTCAGATGAACACAGTTTTATTAGAAAATTGAAGCATAGAGATGATACTTTTACAGATGCTATTTTAACTTCCTTTTTTGATGTTACATTAATTAAAAGATTGGTGGCATAAGAAGAGTTGGTATTTATTTGAAATATTTATAATTTTTAAGACTGGAGAATATTGATAAAACGACCTTAAAAACGTAAAAAGTTTTTAATAGATATACGATATAATATGCTAGCGTCATCTGATTTATGTTATACGATAATGGACTCTGGAAAAAGTGGCTTTAGCCGTTTCCACTCGTAAGTCTACCCTGAGACTCCTTCCAAACCCGACCCTTAACTCTACCGTCAGTGGACAACACACTACTCCATTCAATTGTGACATTATTTACCCTAAACGCGAATGTGAATGGAAGAAGAAGCCGGGGACGTCCAAGGAAGACGTGGCACGATCAAGTGAATCAAATACTTGAGTCGGGCCATGTCAGAAGTCGGAATAACAGAAGAGAATGTATGAGACGTTGTATGAAAGTGAATGAAGCAAGTATGCCAAGATCGAGTTGTTTGGCGGTCCGTCCTCTCTGCCTACTCCTGCGGGGAAACGGCGTGATGGTTAGTTAGTTAGTTAATTAGGTGACGATATCGGATGCTGAATTACACAGACTTACGGCCGTTCTTCCCAACCCTACTGAGCAACTGCTGCGCAGAAATTTTGCCTCAACACTGTTCAAATGCACAAAATCGCTCTTCGCAACGATATTTATGATCAATTTTTGTGAATTAAGATCTCCTCAGCAGAAGACTAGTTATAATAAGTGTCAACAGGGTGAACAAACGTCACCGAAATGTCAAATGTCATTATTAGTTAACGATCGAACCAAATATTGAATTACAAAGATGTGTTTCCGTTTTCGAATGTCGAAACATGATTAATGTATGTTTTAAATAGAGCTGGAGAGAACCCAACGTATTTTAGTAATTATAAGCTACGTTTTGTCTTGTTATTTCATTCATAGAGAAACGTCAAATCTACGAAACGAATATTGTGGTTTGCAGCAATATCCAAAGTCAAGTTAACACTTTATTTTCAACATATTTTTAACACGCACGTTTGTGAAGTATAAAATGTTAGTTTATGTATTAGTTTTTAGAACATGTATTCATAATAAATAAAATATTAACTTATCTATGTTAATTTTACATTGAATTTTTCTTTCACTTTGATGTCACTCTATTGTCTTAAAAGTGGGCGGCTACTATTTTATCGTGTATGAAAGTGAGCGGATACTATTTCATAGCTAATTTAGGATGAAAAATGGCAAAAGAGCGAATACTTAACAAAACACTTGGCTGATCGGTGACTCGGATTGATCATTCGAAAAGTTGGGAAGAACGGCCTTCATAAAAGAATAAGTTCAAACCGAAAAAGTAATAATCTTACTTCTGGTTCGATAGATAAAAAATCAGCCACTCACACAAACTTATTTTAAAGGGGTAGATTTTTAACCACTCTGTGCTTTCGAGTCGAGACTTAGCAGACCCAGGTAATTAGAATTGTTGTAACCATGTAACTTTCCCGAATGACTCTAGTATTTGATCTGATTTAAATTCAGAATAACATTATTATAAAAATAATCTTCTTCTAATGTAATTAAAGGATTTTTGAAAGCTTCACACTTCGGATGTTTTATTAAATTTGTGGGAATGGGAAAAATATGCTAAAAACTAAGTGCAGAGATGCTGCAGGAGTTACTCCGTTCGGAGGACCATTTTTGGTATTTTATATTTAAATATGAAATTTTGCATCACATAGCTCGATAGCGAATTTATCGTTGGGTTTTCGTGCCCGGGTAAGCCGGCTTAGAAAGTGATTTAAGTAGTTCCTTTATTGGAGGAATGTTGTGCCTTTGTGTAATACGGCTCTAGGTTATTCTAGTGATTTTTAAAGTAAACAATGCCGACGTGATGTGGGGAATTTTGGCAATTATACAAGCTCATGGGAGGCACCATATACTTTAATCCTTTTGGCTGTGCTATGCAACAGTTAGGATAATCGATTTCAATAATCATCATTCCGTCGGGCTATTCATAGCAAATTATTAATCACGTCTCTAAATTTGATCTATGAAAATGATGAGCCCCTTAATCATGTGAAAAGCAGTGACGAATTTATTTGGTGTCTACGAAATTATTATGATCAAGACGGCAGTGATGATGGTGAAATAGTTACTCCGCGAAAGAGTAAAAATATTTATTTTTATAAATCTGTATGAACTTAATAAGGAACTCCGGTGAAAAATATAATTGCTTTAAAAATATACGAGGTGTGTTCAAAAGAAAAGGTGAATTTTCGCGGGCTGTGCACATTCGATTATCGATTTTTTTTGTTATGTTGGTACACATATGTTTATCATATGTTAGCATTATCAGCCATTTTGGATTAGTGGTTTGTTTTTGACAACTGGAAAGGTTGGTCATGTGTTCTTCGATTTTTTTACTTTTGAAAAAAATGGATCAAAGAATATGTATTAAATATTGAGTTTAAAATGGAATAAAGTGCTCCAACGCACTTAAAATGTTGACTGTGGCATTCGGCGAGTCTACTTTGTCGCAAAAAGGTGTTTATAAGTGGTACAAGCGCTTTACAGAAGGCCGAAAAGATGTTAATGACGATGAGCGTCCTGGAGTTGCAACCACGTCAACAAACGAAAAAAACATCGAAACAGTGAAGAAAATGGTTTTGGAAAATCGTCGAATCACTATTTTTTTTTATTTTGGCCCCCTGCGACTTTTTCCTATTCCCGAAACTGAAGAGACCAATGAAAGGAAAGCGTTTTGCCACAATTGACGAGATAAAGTCAGAATCGAAGAACGAGCTGATGGCCATACCGAAAAGCGCATTCCGGAGGTGCTTCGAGGATTGGAAGAAGCGCTGGCATAAGTGCATTATATCTGAGGGGGATTACTTTGAAGGGGAGAAAATGGATATTGATGAATAAATAAATACTTTTCAAAAAAATTCGAAATTCACCTTTTCCTTTGAACACACCACGTATATTCATATAGATCAACAAACGCCGATTCTGAATATATAACTATTATTATATTTGATTATAGATATAATTTATAAATCGTTATTTAAAAATGAATTAAAAAAATCATCCAAACACTGTGCTACGTTGGTACCATTGCATTTGGAACATCTGACGTCACGTGCGAATTCTGTTTTTGTATTAGTTTGGACATTTTTATTTTTCGATTTTGTTTTGTATTATAAAACGTATTCTTTTAGTATTGGCGAAATTTAAACTTAATTTGGGTGACTTTAAGCTCCATAATATAAACAAGTATTATTAGTGAAACAAATTAGAGTATTCATGATCAAACCAATTATCAACCAGGTTATTAAATTGATAATGTTAAAGCCTAATACTATTATTATTCTTTGAGTTAAAGTTTCTAAAAAGGTACATAAATTTATTACTTATGTTTAGTTATGGTTTACCATGAATAGAATATAAAATTATGTCCGGTAAAGCTCGTCCTTGTTTTGACATTCTAACCTCAAAACTGATCAAAACCAACAGGCCATAGATTTGGAGCGTTTCGTAGGGCTTTGAAAAGTTGAAACATTGAAAACTAACTTAAAAAACACACAAAATATACTGGTATTCAAGTTTGAACGTATGTAAATAAAAAAATATATACTAAAAATATACATAGAGCGATAATAATACTGACTATATCAATTGGAATACAACCTTCTCAAAACAATGAAGCCAACACAAATGAGTGGAGAGATATTAGTGGAAACAAAAATATTCCTGAGAGACTTCAGTTCTCGGTGGGCGACGAAGTGATTGAACCGCAAGTTTGATCTGAATATGTAGGAATCTATTCAGTTTTTTTCAATTATTTTTAGTGAATATTTAATAAGCAACATAGTCAGGGAGACGAATATACGCAAACAATACCATTAGAAGAATGACGCTTTCGCCACGATCCATATGGATAAACCGGATAGATGCAACAACTCTAGACGTAATTTTTATGAGTTACTAACTGATGTGTACCGGGTCTTGCTCGGAATATATATATATATATATATTTTTTTTTAATAAAGTTGTCGTTTGGAATAAACTTGTTGTTTGGGTGCCATAAGTGATTTGACAGTGAAATTAATGCCCTGTGATGACTATTACTATCTCTAAACAACGAAACACGGGCGTCAGCTGGGAACGCTGTCCTTGTTCTACCGGTATTTTAATGGAAGATGCTCCGAGGAACTAGCGTCATTGATCCCTTCGGCACCGGTGCATAGTCAGGAAACACGCCAAACGCGCGCCCAACATTTGCACACGGTTGACATTTGTCACGTGAGAACGCGTCGCTTCTACGATTCGTTCTTGTGTTCAACAGCTCGGCTGTGGAATGATCTGTCGGCCTCTGTGTTTCTCCATCCTATAACATGGGTCTCTTCAAGACCCAAGTTCACTCCTTCCTATCCTCTAAAAGACCCTCCACACAGCATCCCCAAACATGATATAGGCCTTGAGGGAAATTATTTCCCCCAGGGTCTCCTGTGTGGAGTAAAAAAAACAATTTGAAAATATTATTTCATTTCAAACATTAATTTTTTTCAAAATATATCTAAATAAAAAGGTTCTCAAGTAGATACGTACATGTGTTTTCCATTTTGAAAATATTCTGCCCAAACAAACATTCTTCTTTGGAATATGTAATCTGTGGCAAGCCAGAGCGGTATAGATGTACCGGTCTGGTTTATTTATTACGGGCTAATCTCAATACAACATGGCGGGTTCAATGTTTTTCATACTAATTTTAAAACGTTATAGCAACAGTTTTCATTCAAACTACTCTATAAACCTTCCCCGCGCGAATAAGGACAAACTGTCATGTAATTTTCAAGAAAATTGAGGACAGACAGACATTCATTTTTATATATAGAAATTGAATGCGGAATATTAATTGATCAGTACTTACTGCACAGGGCGCGATATATCCTGGAACCGACACTGCCGACAAGTCAACAAAATTGAGCTTACTTCTGGCACACGGACGCGCCCACAACACACTCGATTTGTATCTTCAGTGGTTTTGAGGGTCTCTGAGTCCAATTATTCTATATATAGAAGCGATATTGAGTAATAAACATGTATGTATGAAAAAACATTCCAAATAATATGCACGGCTGGAGGCAATGGTCGCATGTCGCCCATTTTGGCACCAGCCTATTTCACTGTCGTCCATGTTTGTTTCGCGTGATTTTAACTGCGGTTAGCAAATTATAAAAAACTAAATAAACTATTAAATATAAAATGCTAAATATTCGGTTTTGTAACCAAGCCGAACCTTTTTATTTAAATTGGCGGCACGCTTAGCTCGCCCTTCTTATTTTCGTTTCTTCCCCTTTTTGCGTGTTGGGGGACTCTATGAATTATTTACTCTGTGGTTCTTCTGTTATTCATTTGACTGAAGTACTTAATATATACTTAAGATGTAATTGTGTCTATTTTGTCATTTCCATGCCCCTGAACACTGTATGATCCAAAATAAACCACCATTTGTCCACCTGTTAGATTTAAACCGAAAATAAACAGCGAAATGCAAAAATAAAAACGCATCCGACACCGGAGCGAGGCTTACGGTAAAAATACACCGGTACATCTCTACTACATCTCCAAAACGTAAAAACAAAGATGTTTTCCTTTCGTTTAACATAATAAACAAGAAAGCTAGACGTTAACACACGGAGTATATAATATAACATCTAACACATCGTTAAATAATACAACAATGTATTTATAATCTGATATAACAAGGCATCTTCAAATTTGTGCATTAGATCTTTCGTTCTTGCAATACGTGAAATAATTTATGAACTTCAAAGGGTTCTTTACAATTTACAATGTTACACGGGTTTTAAGGTTATGCGATTAATTATTTATGTATAAAAGCATTGTAGTATTGATATTTTAGTAACAGCAAATGATAATCCAACATTGACAGCGTAATATAAGTACGCTTGTGTCGATGTCAATAATGTCGCTACATTTCAGCAGTGAAACAGTATCTCCAAATAACTGGAAACACGGTAAACGATTCCATTCATCTAAATATGATGCACACCTACATGAAAGAAGAAAAAGCGGACCGCCAAATAAAGACATAGTTGTCACGGGATATGTTTCAAAATAATTATTGAGAACTACTGACTAACCTTTCAGCTATGGCCGCGGCAGATTCAGGATTCAAGACGCACGTTTTTTTATGTTGTTTTCGCGACACTCGATTGAAAATCAATGGTTTCGCTCAGGCCGTGTTTTTCCAGCGAAGACACGACGCTACGGCGACACGATTCCACACACATAAACACACAAACTAGGACATTAATAATAAGCGCAGACGGAGACGATCTGCCGGCGAAGGAGATAAATTCTTTACCGAATGCAGGTTGCAACGTCACCCGCTAGGAGGAGCTGTAAAGCAGAAACGCATTTGCTTCTGAAGTTGCCAGTGTCGAAAAAAATGCAGCGGATTATTCTGTGTTGAAAAATAAATTGCAAAATTATGTATTTCATAAAGCTGAGTTTACCTTACAAATTCATCAGGAAAACTTGATATATCCTTTTGTAATACCTATAAGAATGACCAAATTCTTAGTCTAAAATGTGCATTTCAGGTAATAAAAATTCCCAGACGAGACCGGCCATAAAATGAATTAGCATAAAGGCTAGCGGGCCTATTGTAAAGTACTACATCGTAAAATAATCCAACCTTAATTACTATTTTAGAAAGTCGGCAATTCCTTTGAGATTTTATTGGACAGCAATAAATACTTCAAAGTAAATGAGCCGCCCTTCGGAGAGACTGCCAATCGGGTCATAAAACCGACCCTGGCGGCTAGACACACACAGTCGCACCGACAAAATTGATAATGACCGTGGGAGCAGTTGGCCGCGGCCGAATGAGACGGAACAAGGAAGAACGAGATCCCTACAGAGGGCTCTCTGACGAAGGACAGTCGGGTGCAGTATTCCGCCCAGGATAGAGAGTCAGGTTCAGTCTTCCGCGCAGGGAGCACAGAGTTGGCTTGAACTTCCGATCAGGAAGGTTCCTATTCTCGCTCCTCGGAGAGGCCGCCCAGGTCCTCTGACGACGAGTGAATTTTACGCTTCCATCCGAGAAGGAAGTCCTATCTCCGCCCTTCGGAGATCAAATCCCGGAGACCGCCCAGGCCTCTGATTATCGCCGCGTTGTACCTACTCCCGATCCGGAGGTACTTGAATACCTAGTGCGAACGCGAGGACTCTGCATACAAAGCAGCCACTGGACCCTGGGCAGCCATCACTAAAGGGAAGTGCCTCTGACTCTCATGATAATTCATCCACCCTGTAAGCCAAGTGAATCTCTAACTTAAGAATCAACTTTTTTCTTACAAATAAGCCAGTGAACCTCTAATTTTAAGAATACAACCTTTTATGTAGATTTAACGAAGTAATTAGTTAATTTTAAGTACAAAGACTTTAAAAGTAGATTTAAGTATTTGCCTATCTAGTTTTATTGAAATTTTGTGTGTAATTAAGATTAACTCTAGTTAAGACTAACCCCACGACTATCAAAATAAATGACTTGTAACTACCTAAGATTGCTTTTCAGTTCCTAACCTTTTTGCGTTATTCCTAGAATTTTACCCACTACACTAACCACCGTCTTATCAAACTTGTTTGAGACCAAGTACCTTTGACTGGGAGCACGAAAACATTGCATCTGAAGTTGCCAGTGTTGAAAAATATGTAGAGGAACATCAAGTTTACCGAAAAAAATATAAATAATACAAATAAACATAAGGGTGGGATTATAAACAATACAAAAATATTACTCTTAATCACGGCTAGTTTACACTACAAGTTCCTTGGCTGGAATTAAGGCACTGGGAAATTTAAGAAAGGAGTTTGAGGAGAACATATAACGCGAATGTGAATGGAAGACGAAGCCGGGGACGCCCGTTAAAGACGTGGCATGTTCAGGTTAATCATATATGTTTGTCGGCCCATGTCAGAAGTCATAATAACAAGAGAATGTTTGAAACGGTGTATGAATGTGAATGACGCAAGATGTTTGTGCCAAGACCGAGTTGTTTGGTGGTCAGCCCTTTCTGCGTAATCCTGCAGAGAAACGGCGGGAGTTAGTTAGAAAATATTATTGTAAACTAAACTAAAGATATTCGCTTAACAAATAGTCATGTTCTAAGTGGTGTTGTTTAGCGATATCTAATAGAACCAATCATAATTTTATATGAAACAATTTTTTTTATAATCATTGATTAAAAAGTTATCATTTTTACTAGTTGAAGTTAACGGCGTTGCCCGAGGTTATGAATGGTTTGAAGCAACAAAAAATTGAGGTTGTGATTGTGATTGTGTTACCCCTACCCTGTATTTCTCCTCTTATTTTGAACATCAAATGTGCAAAATGATATCTAGAATGACCAAAATTCTGCTTTGGGGTAGGAAACGGGAGTGGGTGGTATTTCGAAATTTCGTGTGGACCTTCCTCTTGTGGTGAATTTTTAAACATTACGACGTATTCAAAAAAATCTTTGCCAAAAATGTTCTAGTTCATCATCTTAAAAAGGACAAACTGGCTATGACTCCTCATAATCATAATACCAGAGCAAAGCAATTAGACAAGCTAAATGCACCTAATTGTAATTCTAATTTTGGACAAAGAAGCTCTGAATTTTCAGCTGAAAATTATACAACAAACTCCCATTTATTATCAAACAAAGTAATTCAATCAATAATTGCATTAAGTCAAGCAAAACTTGGCTTAAGGAGTTAACAGAAGAAGAACTGAATAACATTCTTGCTGGAATTACCGTACCCAAACCTTGAAGTTGAAATATAGAAGTCGCTGTAACCCTAATATATCCTTTGGCATTACCCATAAGTAATGGCCGAATTCACAGACATACTTAGTTTCTAAACATGTGCATTTCAATTCTTAATAAGTCCCAGACTAGACAGGCCATAAAAAATTGCACAAATGCTAGCCACGTGCATTTTGTTCAAGCCGAAAACCATCATAAAGCTTAGAGTCATCGTAAAAGAACCCTTAGCTAGCATTTCGAAAGCAGATAGAAAGTCGGCATTATTTTACAAAAGGACAGCAATAAAACCTAAAAGGAAATAAGCGTGTAATAAATGAGTGGCCCGCCAGTCAATACGGGTCATAAAAAGATCCCTTAGGATGGCCACAGGTAACAGGGCGTCTTTGACGAGAGGACACTCGGTTTTATCCTTCGGAGAGGCTGCCCAGGCCCTCTGACGACAGTTAGTGTTACGCTTCCGTCCCAGAAGGAAGTACGATCTCCGCTCTTCGGAGATATACTGCAGATACCACCCAGGCTCTGCACCGCGAGTGAGTTTTACGCTTCCGCCCGCGAAGGAAGTCCGATCTCCGCCCTTCGGAGACTGTAGAAGTCGCCCAGGCTCTGCACCGCGACTCGACCCCCCGCTTCCGCCGAGCAAGATACTTATCTTCGCCCTTCGGAGATCAAACTTTCGAAGACCAGCCACTGGACCCTGGACAGTCATCAGTAAAGGGAAGTGCCTCTGAACTCTCATGATAATTCTTCCACCCTGTAAGCCAAGTGAATCTCTAACTTTAAGAATCAACTTTGTCGTATAATTAAGCCCAGTGAATATCTAGTTTTAAGAATACAAACCTTTATGTAGATTTAAGAAAAGTGAATAGTTAATTGTAAGAACCGTAGAATTAAGTACTTAACTCTAATTTTAATGATATTTTGTACTTAATTAAGATTACCTTTAGCTTAAGGCTAACCCCTCGATTAGAAAAATAAATGCCTGATAGTAATTACATAAATTGCTTTTCAGTTCCTAACCTTTTTGCGTTATTCCTATAATTATAACCCAATGCATTAATTAGCGTCTTATCAATCCCTTTATTCAAAACCTATTTCGCTACGGCACATGATTTCCTAGTAAGGAGGAGTATGAAAAAAATTCTATTATGTACATCTATTTTTTATACTTACACCTTATCCTAAAATGTCCAAATTTTATAGAAATTAATTAAAATATATGTATTTTTTCAATGTTAAGATAATTCTACGCAAAACCAACAAATACCGCCCGGGACAATTTCTTTATATAATAGATGATGATGGTATGAACATCGCACTACACAATAAACAAGCTCTATGTCCACTTGTCAAAGTGTAGTTTTATCTGTGAACAATCGTCGCCGATCGCTGTCAAAAACCCCGATTATTTGACTCATTATTTCATTTCCCACATTTATTTGCAAATCTGGGACGTAGTTTGCATATTATTTAAAGCTTAATTATGATTAAGGCCATTTTAGTGTTCAATAATCATGGAAAACCTAGGCTATCAAAATTCTACCAATATTTTGTAAGTAAATAAACAAATCACCGAATTTAATTTTACGAATTTCACTATTTATTATTTATCGTTGTGTCGTTTCATTGAAATTTATTTAACTTTCTATTCGGTTTTTACCCAGTTGCATCACCATTAATGTATTAATTTTATTTAATTAGGAAGATTAGAAATTTCTCCAGCATATGTTATGATTTTATGTTCAAAAACCTAATAACTAATGAATTTGATAGAGAACTGCAATTAACCTTAAAATTTGCATGTATTAAATAATAATGTCTTCTTGATTATGCCAGTTATTAGTTTCCCAATCGGATATATTAATTTCGTAATATATTTTTATAACATATTGGAGATAAAATAGTGTCTGGCCTCAGTAATACTTTATCAAAGTTTACTTAATAATAGTTATTTTCTGACCAATTAGAGATATATCCACTGTTAAATTTAAATATTGCTGAATAAAGCGTGAAATCATTTCTGTAAATGCCAATCTTTGAATTGCTAAACAAAATTTTACAATCGGCATACTACAGAAATATTAGTCTGCGGGAGCTCAGATTAACCGCCTACCCATACGAACGTACGTGATACGGCCGCTATATTATCGCCCGAACGCAACAAGCCGTGTCCCGTACGTTCAGGTACAAAAAAACTATACCTGAAACCCACAAAACATTTGTATACGTCAAGTTTGTTCCTGAGTCATTTCATTAGTATTTCGAAGTCAGCCGAAGCTAACGGATGTGTTCGGGTATTTTCATCTCTCCCATACAAGTTGGTGTATTGTAAACACATATTGTTATTCCGCAATCTAATGAAAAAAAACCTATTTTTACCTACTTTTTGAATAATAACCCAAAAGACAGGCGGTTAATAACAAATTTCCTAACTTGAAATTCACATAAGAAACATTCCCCTCCCCTTCTCTATGACTGCTATAACTCTTTCCTGGATATACCCACCAACATCTATCGTAATGAATCTCTTCCCTTATACTGGTGTCCCTATGAGAGCCTTACTCTCTATCCCAAGGTTCACCAGTTTATAAGAATAAGCAAAAAATATGAACAATTCAGCTCCATCAAATAATGTAGAATTCAATAAAATTATTGACAAAAACTGGCCAAACCATATAAAATTATACACAAATGGTTCCAAACTCAGTCAGGACTCCCATTGCGGGGCCAGTGTGTATGTTCCACACAGGAAATTGAGTCTCCCACACAAACTTCCCAAAGAATGCTCCATTTTCTTGGCTGAATGCATAGCTATCATAGAAGCACTGCATCTTGTCAAATCGCACAATATTAGAAATGCCCTCATTCTTTCAGATTCGCTTAGCTCACTACAAAAAATATGTTCATCCCCACTCAATTCTAACAGCGATTCCCTAATACGCTCTATCAGAGACCTCCTGTATTCCATGTCGCTATCACATGCGTCAGTGGTCCTGGCCTGGTTTCCGGCACACCTAGGTATTACTGAAAACGAAATGGCAGATTCCATCGGATTCCATTGCTAAGGATGCCACTCTTCACGGTCCGTTCAGTGATATTCTTGATCCAGTTAGAGAGTATTTCCCTATTCTAAAAAGTAAATACAAACTCCAATGGTCCTCTGAATGGAAAATAGCTTCTCTAACAAAAGGTTATCAGTACTCATTAATACAACCTTTTATTCCTGTCAAGCTCTGATTTCATAAATACACTCGCATGCCAAAAAATATATTTCCTCCATAACTCCAATGAGACTAGGTCACACTTCTTGTTTTAGTCATCTCGCCGGGTTCCACATAGTCAGCTCGACTTGTGGGTCGGAGGATACTCTGGACCATAATTTCTTTGAGTGTCCTATCAATGACCAATTTCCAAACTTTATGCATGAATTGGTAAAACTTAAAATTGAACTCCCTACCAGTATTCCCTGCCTTCTAAGTCTCAACACCCCTCAAATTTACAATTAGCAAAATATATTTATAAAAATGTCACTAAAATTTAAGTCATTTGGGATTAAAAACACTTAAATTTATAAATTTTAGCTGTAACTTATTTGCTTCAATTGTATTTGTCCAAATATTATATCCTGTTTAAAAGTAGCTAATTTTAAGAACAATCTGTACTATTAAGGTCTAACTGTTTAAATATGGCCAAGATCGCCCTTAATGGCTGAAAGCCATAAAATAAAAAAATAAATTTAAAAATGTGGTATTTACCAAAATTACCCTGTTGCAAATAATGTTGCTCATTTATTCACAATCCTTGATTGTATGACAGTGAAATCCAACACGTTTGACAAATAATGTGTTTATATGTTTTTAATCATTAAAGATAATATTTTTGTTTTTTTGTTTTATTTATTTTATTTTAGTTATTTGCACATTTAAGTTTACAAAATAATTAATTATAACTATTGTTATAATTAATTATTAAATTATATTACATAAAGATAATGATAATTTAAAAACTAATGGATTTTTTCTTGTTTAACTTAATGTGCTTTGTACAATCTATTTTAAATTTTAAATGAAAAAACACAATTTGTAAAATACCACTTTTATTGAATTAATAATGATCGCCAACCATGTTTCGCTTCACCGAAGCTTCATCAGGTCTTATTATTAACTAAAGATAATTAGATACAGGCACATATATATATATATATATACATAAGTAAATAAAACAATGAGTGAAAGAGATACAAAATGAAAGAAAGAGACACATATTATTTAGGAAGGATAAGTGGGGGGGGGGAGAAAGGAACAACTGAGATTACCGGAATAAATTAAGTATGGGACTATTAGTTAAATTAATTTGGTTATTAATAATGTTTAAATTATTATTAACGCCTTTTTTGATCTCGAGCTTGAACTGGATTCTTTCAGGACATTTGAGTCAGTGGAGATTTTTGAGATGCTCTGAAATGTGAGAATATTTAGATACGCTGGTGATAAGTCTTGCTGCAACGTTGAATACTGATTGCAATTTGTTAATGATATGCTGACGTCTGCTTGTGGCGGTCCAGAGAAACTCAGTTTTTGACGGATTCAGCTTCAATCTATTTGAGGTCATCCAGCGAGTTATTGCTTCTAGACATTAATATATAATGTCACACCACAAAGTGTTTACTTCCTTCGAAAAAATTATTTTAAATTTATTAATTGTTGCACTTTTGATTTGGTTCGGCAGAGCATTATAACATTTCATCCCTTTATAAAATATACTATTTTGCGTATTGGCTTTGTTCTTTTTCGGTAGCCTAATATCCTTACACGTTCTTGTATTATGTCTGTGAATGTCCATGTTGTAAATAATTTTGTTGGAGAAATATATTGGTAATTGTTTCTGATTTTATGTATAAAAATCAATACGTTCAATGTCAGCATTTGTTTTACTGTTAGCCAATTTAATTCCTCTATCATTTTAGCTACTATCTATTTCGCTTGAATATTATTCTCATTGCTCTATTTTAGAGAATTTGTAAATGGTTCTGTTCTCTGTCGTTACATAAGTAAAGTATCGTTGAGCAGTAGTTAAAATGTGGAGCAATAATAGAGTTGTAAATTGTTAGTGTTGTCTTTCTGGACATTTTTGGACGTATTCTTCCCAAAAAAGAAATCTTCCCAATTTTCTTTTTTATATATTCAGCATGTTTATTAAAATTAAGTTTTATATCTAATATAACTCCTCAGTATTTCATATCATTTACATTTTCAATAATTTCACCATCAACTTTTATTTTGCTTTCGCTGCATATCTTCTTATGTCCAATTATCATATTTTTTGTCTTTTTTGTATTCAATTTTAGTTTGTTTATTTTTAGCCATCTTGATACATTTTCTAGTTCATTATTAAAAATATTGATGAATTCCTCATAATTATCTCCAATTATGTATATGAGTGTATCATCAGCAAATAATTATACTTTGCACTTTTAAAATATTTTTACCATGTCATTAATATAAATATTGGTCATTAAAGGTCCGAGGACTGATCCCTGCGGTACTCCTAAATTATTCTGCATTGGTTTTGAAAATTTATTGTTTACTTTTGTTACTTGTTTTTTTTCTTTCTTATAATTTTATAGCTACATCTGAGAAACCAATTTCTTTAAGCTTTATTATCAGTATTTCTCTATCTATAGTTTCAAATGACCTTTAAAATCCAAAAATATTGCTAAGATAAATTTGTTATTATTTATTACTTCCTTCCATTAACAACTCCCAAAATGAAACATGAAACTGAAAAGACATGCAAAAGAAAAAGATAACGGTAGAAGCTGGGATTCGAATCCAAGACCTCATGGTCTATCCGGGACCTTGCGCTCTATTCCATTGAGCTACTGCTACCCCAATCCACCTTGTCATTTCCTAAGAACTGTTAATATCATCTTCAATTAATTCCCATATATCTATATCTCAGAGTCAAAAATAGAACAAGGAACCACAGACACAAAATTTGGACAAAAAACTTCTAATACTATGGTACTAAACTCTACAACAAAATCCCACTATCCTTTAAAAATCACAACAACCATAATAAATTCAAAAATCAAATAAAACACTGGATATGTTACATAGGGAGATCTGAAATAGAAAATATATTAACACCAAATACAGACTAACACCGAAACCACTCTACTGCACTTGAAACACCTCACCTTAGAATTTTTTTTTTCATCAAGCACATCAATTTAATATAATTTAATTTAATATCTTGTAAATGAAATCCTCAGCACGGGAAATTCCAGTGAGGATATCTTTATTTGTTATTTTGTTATAAAAAAAGAAGATAATAAGACATTATTAGATTCTACCCGAATTGAATTTATAATCGTTAAATAGTGTCTCGGATATACCTATCCGATATTTTCATTTATGAGACATCTGTTGACTTTTTCTACAAGTTTAGGATTAATATTAGTTTTTTTGGAAATAACTTATTGAAGCTTGTAAACCTCATTGTAATATATTTTTAATCATTGAAGATAATATTAACAGCTCTCAAAATGGAAATCGAAACTGAATGTTTTTATATTTCACAGAATGAAGACATGCAACAGCAGATAATAAAAGAAACATTCCAATTGGTGTCAAAAAGAGATGACAATGTCTGCAATTTTTTGGAGGGGGGAAGGTGAGTTATTTGTTTTTACCTAACCTAACCTAACCACACAGTATCAAAATTATTAATTGTATTTATTGACTCACCTTCTTTGTTGCAACTCATCCAGTTCAACATTCCTTGCCGTGGACTCAGAAAAAATGAATTGCTTTTCCTCAATCAGCACTCTACTAATTGTGGGTACCCACCATTCTCTACTGTCCAGAATGTCTAGACTTGTTAACACGTTGATTGCTACGTACACACGTGTCAGACATTGATAAACATCCACAACAGTCAAGTGACAAGCCGGCCAGCGCACTTGATGCGAAACGAATAACATGAATAAAATTAATAATTTACAGTGTATATAATCCGTACGCGCTATTCGCGTACTCAGCACCAAATGAAATGTCATAATACGCGCTAGACGTGTATTCAGCAATCAATGTGTTAACTCAAATCAGGGCCTTGAAATTTTTGGTACCTGTCTAAATCATTTTTGTTAGTCTTTACGAAAATAAACTAATATCATTTAATGTGTCTAACATGATGGACTCTACTAAAAACCTTGTTTAGTCTTTGACTTGAATTTTCTCTCAAATGCATATTTTTTTTCCTATTTTTGTTATTGCTTCATTTCTGTATTTTTTTATTTTTTTATTTGGGAGACCAACAGTTTACATAAAAAATTAAGTTTAATAAATAAGTGATATAAATTTCACCATTTACAGGTTTCCACTTATATATGAGTGAATCTAGTAATTTTCAAAGAAATCTAAATAAGATTATAAAGTATTGTCGCCCTAGTTGAAATACATGTGTGTGATTTTATATTGATAAAAGAACAATAAAAATTGTGTATATACGAGGTTTGTTCGAAAGAAAAGGTGAATTTCGAAATGTATTTATTTATTCATCAATATCCATTTTCTCCCCTTCAAAGTAATCCCCCTCAGATATAACGCAATTATGCCAGCGCTTCTTCTAATCCTCGAAGCACTTGGAATTCGCTTTTCGGTATGGCCATCAGCTCGTTGTTCGATTCTGACTTTATCTCATCAATTGTGGCAAAACGCTTTCCTTTCATTGGTCTCTTCAGTTTCGGGAATAGAAAAAAGACGCAGGGAACCAAATCTGGTGAATACGGTGGTTGAGGCATGATTACGGTGTTGTTTTGCCAACATCCTCTGCAACTTTCCTAATAGTGATTCGACAATTTTCCAAAATCATTTTCTTCACTGTTTCGATGTTTTTTTTCGTTTGTTGACGTGGTTGCAACTCCAGGACGCTCATCGTCATTAACATGTTCTCGGTCTTCTGTAAAGTGCTTGTACCACTTATAAACACTTTTTTGAGACAAAGTTGACTCGCTGAATGCCACAGTCAACATTTTTTTCCATTTTTAACGCAAAATTTAATACATATTCTTTGATCCATTTTTTTCAAAAGTAAAAAATCGAAGAACACATGACTAACCTTTCCAGTTGTCAAAAACAAACCACTAATCCAAAATGGCTGATAATGCTAACATATGATAAACATATATGTACCAACATAACAAAAAAAAATTCGATAATCGAATGTACACAACCCGCGAAAATTCGAATTCACCTTTTCTTTTGAACAAACCTCGTATATATAAATATAAAGAAGAAAGTTAATAGACTGGTGGATAGTATGAGGTGAGTAGGTATCTGAAGTTATAAAGGCTCGATAGATCGCCGGTGTGACTATATGGGTGTGGTGCAAGTTAAAGATGTCAAATTGTGAGTAGTTTTGCTTAGATTTAGTGTTGCATCGAGGTCATGATCTGGTTCGTCTATTGGGAACTCGTAGTTGGATCCGTTGTAGGAGTTCTGACTGAGTAATTTTCTGCAGAAAGAGGACATCAGCCGAGATTCTTTGATCTTCCAACGACAACATATTAAAAAACGCGGACGACTCTTGGTGATGTTTACGGGGACGGTAATTATGAAAATCTGGGTATCATGGAAAGCGATTTTTAACATGTTCCAAGTGTATGTGGTGTTTTTATTCTGTAGCTCGTGTCTTCCTCCTTTCGTGCCGTGTATTTTGTGTAATCGGACAATGGTCCGTTAATATTAAAATAAAATAAAATTATTTGCGGAAGCTAACGCAGTAGCCACACGGAACACACTGCGGCACTCGGCTGACTCTTGAGCATTCATTCTGTAGAAATTAAAAAAACAAATCTTCTTGAGTCAAAGATTAGAGCTATACGTGAATTAATAATTAGGTATGATACATGGATAATTGTATGCAAGAATTGGAAGAGGTGGGCCTGGGCGCGAAAATGAGTAGTCTACAAGTATGTTGCCTGTTGTATGCTGATGATGCGGTGCTGATTGCTAACAGTATGGAAGATCTACAGTCCCTAGTATCTAGGATGAACGAAGTATGTATGATGAATGAGCTAATGATGAATGTAAATAAGTCCAAAGTCATGGTGTTTGAAAAAGAGAGTACGAAAACAGTATGCAATATAGTTGTGAATGATGAATACTTGGAGCAGGTTGATGAGTTTGTGTATTTGGGAAATATGTTTACGAGAGATGGAAATACTGATAGGGATATTGAAAGAAGGGTGAATGCAGGAAACTCCATTAACGGAGGACTGAACGCGGTTGGCGCAAACAAAAAGTTGTCCAAGGAAGCGAAGCTAGCAGTCCACATGAGTGCTGATACCAACCTTGATGTATGGCAGTGAGGCATGGAACTGGCAGAGGAAGGATGAAAGTAGACTAAATTCTGTAGAAATGAGATCTCTGAGACGAATGTGTGGTAAAACCATGTATGATCGAGTGAAAAATGTTGAGATTCGTAAAGAATGCAAGGCTGATGTAAGCGTAGTGAGCAAGATTAAGAAAGGGACGCTTAGATGGTTTGGGCATGTAGAGCGAATGAACGAAGAAAGGAGTGTAAGGAGAATATATGACGCGAATGTGAATGGAAGAAGAAGCCGGGGACGCCCGAGGAAGACATGGCACGATCAAGTGAATCAAATACTTAGTCGGCCATGTCAGAAGTCGGAATAACAGAAGAGAATGTATGAGGCGTTGTATGAATGTGAATGAAGCAAGAAGTGTATGCCAAGATCGAGTTGTTTGGCGGTCCGTCCTCTCTGCCTACCCCTGCGGAGAAACGGCGTGATGGTTTGTTAGTTAGTTAAATTATTTAGGATCTTTTATTAAAGATTTATCGAAAGAAAGTGAAATTTGAAGGGCTTTGTTAAAGAGAGATGTAAGTTGAATTTGGGGTGCTGAACACCATCAATCCTTTGTTAATTTAAAGAAAAATTTAGTCTGTCTCCAGTACTTATTAACTTTGACATGAACAAACCGCTGAAATTATCTGTAGATTCCTCACAGAGCGCGGTGGGCGCAGTAATTTTACAGGAGAGTAGACCGATTGCTTATGCATCAAAAACGTTAACGTCCAGTAAGCAAAATTATGCGCAAATAGAGAAAGAACTATATGCAATTTTATTCGGCTGTCAACATTTCCATCAATATATTTATGGTCACATTGTAGATGTAGAAACAGTTCATAAACCACTAGTCATGCTATTTAAAAAATCACTTGCTGAAGTACCCGCAAGGTTACAACGCATGATGATGTCACTTCAATGTTATCAGCTAATGTCCAGTATGTACCTGGAAAATTTATGTATATTGCCGACACATTGTCAAGAGCGCCGTTGCCTGATACAGAAGTAATAGAAGCAGAAAAAGAAATTGATATCTACATTAATTTATTGATGTCATGTTTAGCCGTTTCAGAAGACAAACTTATAGAAGTAGTCCATAGAGTTATATTAGTATATTATACCGACAGTGGGGCCATTAATAGAACTACTCTTTAATGTTCCAGCCTCATTGGGGGATCAGACTACAAGCTGATCTACCGGCACTACGCCACGTTGTACTTCGTGTTCTGCGTGGATTCCTCGGAAAGTGAACTGGGAATCTTGGACCTTATTCAGGTAATTCAATTTTTTGTTTTGAAAAGTTTATTTCACAATGTATCTTCAAATTAAACACAATTTATTAATTAAAAAAATATACTTTGTTTACACCTATATTATTAATAATATATGTATTCATATATTCCTGATGATGACAGCATTGCTGTGGAAACATGTAGATGTTTATATATATTTATAAAGTGGTCTAAACAAAGTATATTTTTTAATAATAATAATTAATTAATAATGACACCACAAAGTGAATGCCAATCGTTTTAAGAAATTATAAACACAATTTATTTATTTTTATAAACAATAATTATTAGCCTGAAACACTCATCCAAATTGAAAAAAACCTTTCCGAGAAAAGATAAATGTCGCCGACAGCTATGTCGTAGCTCAACGGTAGAGCATCTGACCGGCAATCAGAAGGGTGCAGGTTCGAGTCCTGTCGGCGACATTTATCTTTTCTCGAAAGGTTTTTTTCAATTTGGATGAGTGTTTCAGGCTAATAATTATTGTTTATAAAAATAATTGTTACCCTTTGCGCTATGCACAAAAATCTTGTCTTAAAAACTTTAGTTTATCAATTAATACAATTTATTTATTTATACATACACAGTATATTTTATTACAAATGATGAGGTTGGTATATTCAAATTTACATTGTTAAAGTTTCTATTACGTATGTCCATACAATATCTTATTAACCTCTAAGTTAGTATGGCCGTACCCGTACGGCGGGAAATGTCATTGCAAATCGAAGTATGGCCGTACCGGTACGGCTGTGGTCATACAGACTTTATTCGTAAGTAAATGTCAGAAATGGATAAACCAACGGCATCTATCGGCTTCCCCCCATAATATTTTAAAAACTAAACGAAGTTAGCGGTATTATCGACTTTACAAAAGCGTGCCAAAATATGTGTGACGTCACAATCAATCTTTCGTGGTGTTCAAAACCAGTTTGAACACGTGCTCGCATGTCATCGCGTATACGTATATTTCTTCAGCGAAAATTGCATTTTTATGAAGTTTTTCTTATTTTAATTGTTTGGTGATCACTTTTTGAAAGTTGTTGAATATGGTTTTATTTAAAAAAAACGCATTTTGTTTGGTGTTTTTGTGTTTTATTGACAATATTTTTATTCTTTGCATACCCGTATTTACGTACTATTTGATAGCGACAAGCCCGTTCGCAATTTTGTGTTGTGGAATTTATGTGAGTGTATTGATCTCGTAATTTTTCTTTTATAAATTATCTGTCCCTCAATTTATGATCATGTTGCGTAGTTTGAGTGAAAAGGACATCTTCCATGCTTTAGTTGAAAGCGAAGATGAAGAGTTGTACAAAAATATTGACAATTTACCTATTGAGTCTGACAGCTCTTCTGAAGAATCTTCATCGTCAGAGGAAGAAGAAGACCCTGAGCCGTCTACATCTTAACGTAGAAGAGAAGAAGCGCGTAAATGGTCTGATAGTGATTTTGTCCCCACGGTTCATAATTTTGACTGTATCCAATCTGGTATACGTGACGATATAACTGATGTAAATGAGATTTCGGAAGAAATTGAATTCTTAGAACTTTTTATGACGCGTAATGTTGTGGAAATAATTTCTAAAGAAACAAATAGATATGCAGAAGTCATAAAGAACGGGACTTCGATCCAAATCAAAAATACGCAAATGGTTGAATACCAACATTGGTGAAATTTATATGTTCATCGCAACAATAATGCTGATGAGTTAGGTCGGAAAGAATTCTCTAAAAAAATACTGGTCCAACAACAAAGTCATTGAAACTCCGTTCTTCAAATTATTATTTTCTCAAGATCGCTTCTTTCTTCTCCTACGAGCTCTACACTCCGTCGACAATGCGATGCCAACAAATGATAAATTATAAAATTAGATCATTGTTTGAAGAAGTAAAGAAGAATTTTAAAAATATATTTTACCCGTATAAAAATTTATGCATAGTTGAAAGCCTTTTGCTGTGGAAAGGAAGACTCTCCTTCAAAATATACATTCCTTCAAAAAGACATCGGTTTGGAATCAAATTATTTGTTTGTTGCGATGTGCATACTGGGTACATTCTAGACATTATTGTTTACACAGGATCCCAGTCAGACTATGAAATTTTAGACAATCTTGGCATATCAGGCTCGGTTGTGACGATGATGCTAAAAGATTATCTCGGGAAAGGCCACACTCTCTACGTAGACAATTGGTATACCAGTCCTGCTTTGTTTTATTTTCTGTTTCTGTTAGAAAATAAAACGAATGCATGCGGAACGGCAAGAACAAACAGGAAAATATGCCAAAGTTCAGTACAAATAAAATGAAAAAAGGAGAAGTCACCTTTTATCACTCTGATGGACTGATGGCTCTCAAATGGAAAGACGAGAGAGAGATAGTGATGCTTACAACCAAGCATGAAAATAATATGATATCCACAAATAAAATAGATTAAAGTACAGATTACAGGACTGGGTAAAATATAGCCGGAAGCCGTTGTAGAGTATACCAAAAATATGGGAGCAGTTGACAAAGTAGACCGAATCTTAGCTTTTGCTGACTGCTCCCGCAAATCATTCAAATGGTACAAAAATATATTTTTTAGACTCGTGGACTGCTGCACTCTAAATTCATTTTTCCTGTACAAGCAAGTTACTAAAAAACGATTATCATTTGGAGACTTTAGAGAAACTCTTATAGCTCAAATGACTGAGAGGTATCACAAACCGAGACCGACAGCATCAGGAGGAAGAAGGGTTGAGGATGTGCCACTACGACTAACGGAAAGGCACTTCCCCTTCCCTGTTCCCCAAACACAGGCGCAAGGAAGCAGGACCCAAAGAAAGTGTCACGTGTGCAGTCATACAACTGTACGACCAAAGTGCCGAAAAGACACAAAATTCATGTGTGAAGTGTGCAACGTCGCTTTGTGTATACAATGTATACATCCATGTTTCAAAGACTACCACACTAAAAAACATTATTAGTCATGTTTTGTGTTTCATCTGTGTATTTATGTGTTTTGAATTATTTTGTAAGTGTAAGTTTTCAAATACTTTTAGTGAAGTGAAATTTTTTTTTACTAGTGTATGAATATTTTGACACCGCAACCAATAGTTGAAGACACCTGAAATAATCGTACGATTTTTCGATAAAATCTTTGAAAATAAAGTATGGGGAAGGCTGGTTATAATTAGTTATTTTACTAATAAAGTTGGTTGTTTACAGGTGAAATATAATAAAAAACAGTAATTATTGAATGAAACACTAGTATATATTGATTAACTTGGCGGGTTTGCGATAAGCCGACGTAGCTCAACGGTAGAGCATCTGACCGGCAATCAGAAGGGTGCAGGTTCGAGTCCTGTCGGCGACATTTATCTTTTCTCGGAAGGTTTTTTCAATTTGGATGAGTGTTTCAGGCTAATAATTACTGTTTATAAAAATAATTGTTACATCTATATTTCGTTTTTCTTCTAAAGTTAGTTTTCATAGTTAAAATAATTTTCAAAATTTAAATTTTTCAAAGCCCACCAAAACGCTTCAAATCTATGACTGCTCGGTTTTGATCAGTTTACAGGTTAGAATGTCAAATGTTAAAACAAGGGTGAGCTTTACCGTACATAATTTTATATTCTATTCGTGGTAAACCATAACTAAACATAAGTAATAAAATTATGTACCTTTTTAGAAACTTTAACTCAAAGAATAATAATAGTATTGAGCACTAACGTTATCATAATATCCGTATTGATAATTGGTTTGCTCATGAATACTCCAGTTTTATCCATTAATAATAGTTGTTTATTTTGAACAACAATTATAGAGATTAAAGTCACCCAAGTTTTAAATTCCGCAAAACTAAAAAAAATACATATTTAAAATACAAAACAAAATCAAAAAATTAAAATTTCCATACTAATCCAAAATAGTGCACGTGACGTCAGATTTTACAAGTGCAATGGTACCAATATATCAAGGTGTTTTGGTGAGATGGTTTTTTATTCAGTTTTATATAATGATTTATAAATTTGGCATATAATAAAAGTTATATATTCAGAATCGGTATTTGCTGATCTACAGGGTCTGTCGCAAAAGTATAGAGAAAATAATTCCTGACTGCGCTAGGAGGGGTAGCGGGATGCGCCGAGTGGTGGGGATGGTAGGGGGGAGTCGAAGTTACCAAACGCGCTACCAAATCAGTCCTCTCCGAGCAACGGTAGAGCTAGCACAGTGATCCTCGCAAAGTGTGTTTTGTCGTCGTGTCGGAAATCAAGATGCAACATTTGCTGAAGCAGCGGGCAGCCATCAAATTCTGCGTTCGGCTGAAAAAAACCAGTTTTGAGACTCTGCCCATGATTCGGGAAGCCTTCGGAGATGAAGCCATGTCACAGGCAAGGGTTTACGAGTGGCACAAACAATTCCAAAACGGCCGGGAATCAATTGAAGACGATGTGCGCGTTGGACGACCGTCAACTTCCAAAACTGATGACAACGTCACGAAAGTGAGGGAAGTGTTACAGTCCCTAGTGTTACGTCCATCCTTAAACGGTTGCTCGAAAGGATTCGCCGCTTTCGGAAGGAGATCGCCAAACACCTGGATTTTGCATCACGACGATGCCCCCTCACACTCAGCTCTCGTCGTCCAGGAGTTCCTCGCTAAGCATAGCGTGGCGACACTGCCGCAACAGCCATACAGTTCTGACTTCTTTTTGTTTTTGCACCACCGGACTTCTTTTTGTTCCCCCGCATCAAGCGAAGCCTAAAGGGACGACATTTGGAGACGTTGGATGGGGTGAAAAAAAAATTTTCTCGATACTTTTGCGCCAGACCCCGTATATGAATAAATGCTGATAAATGTTTTGCTGATAAGTTACGATGAGTGAAGACAAGTTAAGACTACTTTATTTTTAAAAGTTTGACATATTTATTTAATTTGTCGATTGCGACAAGCATTTTACTCCTTTTCTTGCCGCGGGGGGGACGCGCTTGCCAAACTGGCATGCAGCGTATGTAATCTGCGTAAATCTGTCGGCCACCCATTTGGTCGAATTCTTCAAGATCGGCGGACGCCTGAATTTCGACATTTAAGATTTCCCTGACCAACATATAAACACTAAAACATGATATTACATGGAAAAATTACATAAACGGTTTTGTGTAGTGATCAGGTTAGTTTACAATTCTAGTTTTTTCAGGTTGATTATAACTGTCCATTGCTGTCAAAGTTTCCCGCGTCCAGATAACACAGTGCTTTCAAATGTGGCTTCGTTATCTGGTCGTAGGGAGCAATAAACAGAAATACAACTTTATAGTACAGTTTTTAAGTAGAATTGATTCCCCCAGCGCAGTATTTTATTATACCGGGCTGGGCAAGTTGCAATTAGACATATAACATAATAAAAAAATCACAACAAATTATTAAGTAAAAAACATGAAGGGATCTCCTCATTACGGCATTATTCAAAAGGTTTATAATATGCCGCCTTGAGGAGATTTACAAGTTCAATTTTAACTAAATTATAAGAAACAGTTTATTTGTAAATAATAATGATCTTTTTTTTCGTTTGTGATTACAAATTTAAACAATGAGGGGTCAGGACACGGTACTGTCGTCCTACCTGGGTTCGGTGAATTTCTTAAAAATCTGTGATTTTCAACTTTCACATTCCTGATAATATCTATCAGGAATGGAGAATGACTCTGCAGTAAATTTGTTATTGAATGTTAAAAATTAAAGAACATGAAATAAAATGCAAACATCAATAGATAATAATACAAAAATGAAAGGGAGTTCGCAACACGGTATTTTACCTAGTCGGAGTCGAACTTCTTGGGTGGTCCCAATCCTGAGGAATGTGACCAGTGGCGGAAAGTGGGATGGACGATCAAACAATAAGTTTAACACGTCTGGTACAGAGATACTAGACTACAATTACATAATATCGATTTAATAATATAATAAAAATATCAGCAAGTATTAAAAAAATTGAGAGATAAAAAAACAGTAGTACAGTTTTGTTACAGTGAGGAGATGAGACAATACATGAATGTAAAAGTAGCAAAGGAGTGTGTGCCAAGACAGAGGTGTGTCTTAATAAATTACCTGTCGGAATTGAAATGAACATTTAAATATAAGTAACATAATACCAATCACTTACTTGTCTGAAACGATTATATTATTTTGTTGCACAGGTATTTGTGGAGACCCTGGACAAGTGCTTTGAGAATGTGTGTGAACTGGACCTAATTTTCCACGCTGACTGCGTCCACCACATCCTCAGCGAGCTGGTCATGGGCGGCATGGTGCTGCAGACCAACATGGCCGACATCCTTGCACGGATTGAGGACCAGAACAAGCTGCAGAAACAGGAGGTGAAAAACGCTAATTATCTATTTATAGGGTATCGATAGGGAGTCTTGCGCCTTGTGGAGAAACTTGATAAGCGCCTTGCAAATGTGTGGAGGCGCTTGACAAGCCCCGAGAAGAATTATAGGAAACCCTCCCTTGTTAAAGTTCCTTTCTGTACTTATCTACAAAAAGCATGTGACCATGTTGACAGGAAAAAGTTATGGAAGGTGTTGTCCAAGTATGGAGTGAATACAAATCTCAAAGCAATCGCGTCTCTGTACGAGAGAAGTGTTGCATGTGTTAGGGTGAACAGTGATTTTGCAGGGTGGTTTTGACATCACAAAAGGTGTTAAGCAAGGCTGTGTAATATCACCGTGGTTATTCAATCTATACATGGATAATTGTATGCAAGAATTGAAAGAGGCGGCTTTGGGCGTGAAAATGAATAACCTGAAAGTATGTTGTCTGTTGTATGCTGATGATGCGGTGCTGATTTCTAACAGTGTGGAAGATTTACAATCCCTCATATCTAGGATGAACGAAGTACGTACGAAGAATGAGTTAATGGTGAATTTAAATAAGTCTAAAGTCAAGGTGTTTGAAAAAGAGAGTACGAAAACAATGTGGAATATATAGCTGTGAATGATGAATAATGGGAGCAGGTGGATGAGTTTGTCTATTTGGAAGAATGTTTACGAGAGATGGATAGGCTGATAGGGATATTGAAAAAAGGGTAAATGCAGGAAACTCCATAAATGGAGGACTGAACGCGGTTGGCGCTAACAAAAAGTTATCCAAAGAAGCGGTGTTAGCAGTCCACAATGGGGTGCTGATACTAACCCAATATACCAGTGAGGCAAGGAACTGATAGAGGAAGGATGAAAGCAGACCGGATGTTATAGAAATGAGATCCCTGAGATGTATGTAATAAAACTATGTATGACCGTGTGAAAAATGTTGAAATTCGCAAATATTGTAAAGCTGATGTGAGCGTGATGAATAAGAAAGGGACGCTTAGATGGTTTGTGCATGTAGAGCAGATGAATGAAGAAAGGAGTGTTACGAAAATATATGACACTAATGTGAATGAAAGAAGAAGCCAGAGGAACACCCGAGGAAGACATGGCACGATCAAGTGAACCAAATATCCGAGTCAGACTATGTCGAGAGTCAGAATGACAGAAGAGTATGTATGAGACGATCTATGAATGTGAATGAGTATGTGGCAAAACCGGGTTGTTTGGTGGTCTGTCCTCTCTGCCTACCCCTGCGGCGAAACTGCGTGATGTTTAGTTAGTTAGAGTTTGTGACAAACCTCTTAAGATTATTGATGTTCATTTTTAAGATAATTGTACCTTCATAATTATGTTATTTATATTTAAAAAAAGAGAGTAAAGTCTTTTCAGTTCCAAGTATTTTATGAAATAGCCTCAAACTGCTTGTAAAATATTGGTTGGTGTTTTTTCCAGGCCGGCCTATCAGCGGCTCCCGCCCGAGCAGTGTCGGCGGTGAAGAGTATGAACCTGCCCCAGCAGATCCGGGACATGAAGCTGCCCGACCTCCCGCAAGCTATCAAGGTAGGCCAAACAGCCAAATCAAAGTAAAGTGGATGCATAATATTGTATGTCTAGGGTGGAGTGAAATAAACTTCCTTTGAACTGCGGCAATGGGGTATATTTCAAAAGTTTTGGCCTTGCTATAACTGTATCAAATTACCAAACTGTGAACTTATATCTCAATATCTGACCTTCTTCTTCTTCTTCTTCGTATGGTGAAGGAGAGTTGGTGGAGGTCAAAGTGAGATGCTGAGGTTACTCAGTCAGTCAACAGCAACAGGAATCACTTGGTTCAGGACAGATGTGTCCTAGGGAAACTGATGAAGGGGACATTATTCTACGGTTTGTTCTGTTGTTTGAATATGTCCACATTCACAAATTTCGGAATCCTTTAGGCCCCATTTATGCATTATATACGCACAAATCCCTGGCAGTTTAATAGTTAGGTCCACAGCAAGGTGCTTATTTTTCACATCCAAGGTCTGCCACAGAGTTTGCCGTTACTCTTCAGGGGAGCGTTGTGAAGTAATCTTTCATCTTCAGTCCTCTCGAACATCGCACCGCCTACTGTAAGACGAGAGATAGCATCCAATACAAGGGAATATAAAAAGACTGTGAATAGTAACATTCCACTTTGAGATGACCTTGCAAACCACCCGGCGAGCCGCCTCACGTCCAAGAATAGATACCTAAAAAAAAATCCTTTAAGAGCCAATTAACCTAAGAGTTCCAGGTTCTCGGATGGATTGCGATCATTAGAGTGCAGATGACAGGGTGGGAACGATGTGTCGGATTTAGTGATATTTTCAATGATAGCTGCTCTGAGGAATTATTGATCCCTTCGGCAGTAGTCTAAAAACATATTTTCAGCATCGTTGTGTCGTTTATAAATACCAGGGGTGTTAGTTGAAGTTTGCCGGTTTTTTTTCAAAAAAGAAAACGCTTAATTCTCAAGGGAATCTCAAATTTTTTTTATTCAAAGTATTGACCATCGGATTCTATACATTTTGCCCATCTTTGAGGCAAATCATGGATGATACCATTCCAAAAAAAAAATTTCTCTTTCGAGGCAAACCATTCGACGAGCCATTTTTCGACTTTTTCAAAATTGGCGAAGCCCTGCTCTGCGAGTGAGTGTCCCATCGATCCGAAAAGGTGATAGTCGGAAGGGGCAAGGTCTGGAGAGTACGGCGGGTGCGATAATATTTCCCAATTCAATGCTTTGAGAGTGTTCTTCACTACTTTAGCTGTATGAGGCGGTTTGGCGGTTTTTTCGATTTGTCGCTCGTTCATTTGGTGTGGTACCCATTTTCCATACTTTTGGATCTTTCCCATGGCTTTTAAACGTTGGCAAATTGTTCCTCGGGTCACATTAAGTGTTTGGGCCAATTTTTGTCGCGATTGGGTTGGGTCTTCATCCAATAACGCCTGCAATTCCTCGTCTTCGAACTTTTTCGTTGCACCAGGATGTTCATTCTTTGTTAAATCGAAATCTCCACTTTTAAATTGACGAAACCATGTCTCACATGTTCTAATCACTGGAGCATGTTCACCATAAGTTTCTACCAGCAACCGATGAGCTTCAACTGCTTTTATCTTTTGATGAAATAAGAAAAGCAACGAATGCCGCAAATGCGATTTACTTGGAATGAAACTAGACATATTCACTGAGGTAACCAACTATGACACTATTATTTTGGCAGAATGTAACTTGTGTATTTTTGAAGGTTAATGTCCATAGAAAAATATGACATAGATGCCAAATCATAGAAATGTATACATACATATCTTTAGCGACATCTATGAGTAAAACCGGCAAACTTCAACTAACACCCCTGGTATAAGTAAATACGCACGAGAATGGGTTGTTTTTTACGGCTCAATTTTTACTCAAAAGATCAGCACTGGAAGCTCATTATTTTCTCTGGTTGAAGAGACTCCATGCTGTGTCTGCCGGGATGACATATTTGTTGAGTTCATAATAATACTTATATACGACTCAATATTTCAAATGACCTAAATATTTATTTTTCCAGGATTTGAAATTCTGACCTACCACAGTCCAGCCTAATTCCGACTACCGCACCTACATCAGCCCCGAATTTCCCCCACGGGGCGGCCCCGGCTTCCTATCCTCGCGCATGACAATGGCTTCCAACATCATCCAGTCCCTCTACCCCAACACCTCCAACCAGCAGGACTACGAGGACCTCCGAGACCTGCACCGGCCCTTTGCCCCGAAGATACTACCGGCCCCGTCCGTCAACCAAGGATTCAAAGCCACCCAAGACTACGAAGAAAACTACTCGAATAGAGCTGCGAACACTGTGATATTATCGCCGGATGAAATCTACGCTAAAAGCACTGCCAACACCATTGACGAAAGCGGTTATTTGAACTCCCTTACGAAAGAAATCTCGTCTATTTCACAGATGTCCGGTTATCAGGATATCACGCAGCAGTCAATGGATTTCGAACATGCGGAGAATGTCATGGCTTCGGATAAGTCAATGCGTTTGGATCTGAGCTTCGACGGGGAGGCTAATGACGATGGTAGGAAGGTCAGGTCCAAACGTGATAAGAAGAAGACAGCGCTGTCGGCAGATCTCGTTAGTTTGTGTCGACCCACTTTGATGTATCCCCGGGTAGAAGATAGTGAGGAAAAGAATGGAGATGATGAAGGAAAGCAGTCCAAATGATTTATTGTATTATGATAGTTATATTTTCAGTAGAGCGTCGATTATCAGATTATCTAATTGGAAGCGAGGGTAGTTTGGGTCAGATCGGTCAGATAGTTGAATTCTTCAAATAAGAATTTGGATAGTCACATTGTGTGGATCATCAATATTTGAATCTTCAAATTGTTGAGACAATCGAATTGGTCCGATAATCAAATTGTTTGTATAATCAAATATGTAACACTCGGCCGTTGTTCTCTTTCCTACTGAGCATATGTTGATCCGAAATTTTGCTTCAAAACTTCTCAAATGCACCACTACGCTCTTCCCACCGCAACTTTACATCAAGTAACGATCAAATTTACAATCAAGTTTAGGGGATCGTTTCTACTGGATTAAAGTTCCGCTCAACGAAGGACTGTTATAAAAACTGTCAACAGACTGAAAAAGTGTCAGCGACGTGTCAAACGTTCCAAATTAAATGAGAAAGATTTATTTAACCGTTGTCGAATGTCACAACATGTTTATTGTATGTTTTAAAAAAAATTGAAGAGAACCTAACTTATTATGAGTTATGTTTTGACTTGTTTTTCACGGAAGAGAAATGTTAAATTTCAAATGTACTCAACGTTCTCAGCATTAGCAAATTTTAACATACACATTTGTAATATATAAAATCCTTGTTCATGTATTACAGTATTTAAAACAAATGATGTGAATTCATAATAAATACAATATTAACTCATCTATGTTAATTTAACATTGAAAGTTTTTACTCTGATGTCATTTTACTGTCTATGAAAGTGTGCGGGCATCCTTAAGATGATCAACGATAAAAAGTGCTTGGAAACAGGCGAATAGAGCGTTGCTCAACACTTGGCTGATAGGTGACTCAGATTGATTAATCAAAAAGTTGGAAAGAACCGCTGTAATGTGTAGTTCATTATATACTTATTATTTTTGTGATATATAGATACAATTCAAGGATAATTCTACTTCAAAATAAATAAAAAATTGAAGATCACCCGAATCACGTACATTCTCTTCAACAGAAAGAGTGGTGAAGACAGCTATTATTTGTTATTTGGTGCTCAAATCAGGTCTTGGTTTTTTTCTTTCTCTGTTTTTCTGCTTTCTCTTCATTCAATCGGTTAAATTGGAACTGCACTTTTTTTTTTCCAGTTTTTTTTTTTAATAATAATGATTGTTTGACCATTGGATAATCTACGTTCTACTGTACTGCCTTTTAATTATTCTCATTTTGATACATTATTTACTTTTATAATTTTTTTTAATAATGGGTTAGAGTACAAGTTAGCTCAAACTTTTATTTAAGATAATATTGATAAATAAAATTACACGATCGAAGAAGAAGCACACGGAGCGATGTTATGCGGGTTGTGATGCCATAAAACTAGATTTGCACTTGAATTTTGTGGGTACTCAGCAATATCCTTTGCAGTAATGGAAACTGTAATGTCGGTAAAAGCAAATACTATAATGTCGGTAAAGCAAATACTGTAATGTCGGTAAAAGCAAATACTGTAAAAATGATAATGCGCACAGCTCCTGATATTTGATGGCGACATTCTACACTAGCGCCAATAGCAGTGAGTGTTAACACAATTGTTTTTTCGTACATTTTAATAGATTTTCTGTGAAATATATTCTTAATAATTTCTAGAAATCGAAAATTCATAAAATAAACATTAGGTGACCTGCATATATATGACTTTACTGCTTTTTTGCTCATAAATGGAAAAAATAATTAAAGAAGTTTTTAGGCTTGTACTAACAGTTATATAACCACACTGCTCGCCGGTCGCGCTCGATCTGGTGGTTTAGAAAGGGAATAAAATGCTTATTTATTATATGCTTTGCTAAGGACATTTAAATATTTACATCCATTTAAATCACGTATAAATAAAATCATATGTCATATATAGGTTACCTTTATTTTATGATTTTTCAATTTTTGTAATTTATTAAGAACTAGCTGATGTGTGCCCGGCCTTGCTCGGGATTATTTGTTTTTTGGAATAAAGTTATGAAGTTGTGAATTCTTGCTTGTCGTTTGTATGTCATTATTGATTTGACACCGAAAGTAATGCCTTGTGACGATTATTACTATCTCTAAAGTAAGAAACATTCATTTAAGAAAATTATTTCATTCCAAACATTTATTTTTTTCAAAATATATCTAAATAATAAAGTTCTCAAGTAGGTACCTACTTGTGTTTTCAATTTTGAAAGTATTCTGCTGAAACAAACCTTCTTTTGAATATGTAATCTGTGGCTAACCAGACCGGTATATCTATGGGTTAACCTCAATACAACATGGCAGGTTCAATGTTTTTCATACTAATTTAAAAACGTTGCAACAGTTTTACATATTGGAATTCATTCAAACTACTCTCTAAACCTTCCCGGCGCTAATAAGAACAAACTGTGCTATTTTCAGCGAAACCGGTCAAGTAATCGAGGACAGACAAACTGAAACATTCATTTTTAAATATAGAAATATATTTCACAGAAAAACCCATTTCACCAACGCGCCCGCCCCGCTTGAGGCGCTAGTTGTTACCATGTTGCCATCTCTATGTATGGAGAATGTCAGAAGCTGCGCGTATTATATTTTTCTACGGTATTTGGTAAAAGCACTTCCTACTATAGACAATACGTATAACCATAAACAATCTGTCATATTTTTGGCGGTTTTAAATTTTTGGCTTTAAATCTGTCTGATTGTCGAATTCTACTACTGTTTAGGGGCTAACTAAAAGAATGAGGTGTTGACATTTTTGTTAGCTTTGGAATTATTAATTGTTTCAATATTTCTCTTATTAATATTCATTTCTGGAATATATTTTAAACTATGCTCTCTTTTTCATTCTTATACAGGGCCACAATTACTTGATGCAAAATATATAATGAACGAACGGTAAACCAAGAAAAAAAATTTGTGAACTTAGTATAATTTTTCAACAGACACCCTGTATAATTCAAATTATTATGTATCTTTTTCACCCTCGAATAAAATCAATGACTATTGATTAAAAAGTTATTTGTCAATTTTATCATAATGTGTAAATGTATCAATTTTAATTGTGAATAAAATTCATTATAATAATAATTGTTATAAAAAGGAAATTTTTGTTTAGCGCATTGTTAAAGGATACTCGGGTTCGTCTTTCAGATACCAAATTCGTCCATGGTGTAGTAGCTATAACACTTGAATTTGGGTACAAAACTTAATAAATATTTCGTTGCTGCATATATAATATAGCTTATGTGCCGTTTCGTACATTCTGAGATGATCCACAAAAACTGCTTTAAAAAATAATTGCAAAGGCTGGATTTGCTAAAAAGAATAGATTTGTTAAGGTGGAAAGCTTGCCTAATAATTGTAAAAAATATTTTTAGCAAATCTAGTCTGCAATTATTTTTTAAAGCAGTTTTTCTCGATCATCTCAGAATGTGCGAAACGGTTTTGACGATTTGCTAATATGTAATTCTGTTTGTAGACCTTCTGTCTTGGCATTTCTTCTCCTGGTGTCCTTTCTTATCAGAGGTTGGCCACCATCTTTTTAAAAAATAAATTATATTATTTTTTTATTGTGTATAACAGACTGCGTCCATTTATTTTACACACAAACAAAACAATAATGTGTATGAAATTATACGAAATGATAAGAATTAAAATCCATTTTTTGCATGTCTCTTGAAACCTTCAAGGTTTGTGTCGAAAATATCATGAGAGATGTTATTTAGCAGCACCATACCCCGTGTCATGCTGTGCTGAGCTAACACGTCTGTTCTACCATGGGGAATGCATATTAGATCGCGGTGCCGCCCCTGACAGTAGTTGTTTGGTACAAACCGCTTATGGCATTCCAGGAAGTACGAACTGTCTATCAAATTATGTATAATTTTATACGCCATTATTGCAAGGGCCCCATTCCTAGACTGGAGACTTTGGTAGCGCGTCTCAGAGAGCAAATCTTCATGGTTGCTAAACTGCGGGTACTCGCCGTGCATTCTCATATAGATATCGGAGAATTAAAAAAAAAAAATTCTAACATTTCTACATATTTTTCTGGTATAGGTCCACTTGATAAATTCGCCTAATTCCTTGTTCTACCGGTATTTTTATGAAAGATGCTCTGAGGAACTAGCGTCATTGATCCCTTCTGCCCCGGTGCACGGTCGGGAAACACGTCAAACGCATGCCCAAGATTTATGCATGGTCAACATTTATCACATGAGAACAGGTCGCTTCTACGACTCGTTCTTGTGTTCAACATCTCGGTTATGGAATGATCTGATGGGCTCTGTGTTTCCTCCCTCCTATAACAGGATCACTTATTCCTATCCTTCAAAAGATCCTCCACACAGCATCCCATATATCTCAAGATGGCATAGGCCTTGAGGGAAATAATTTCCCCCGGGCCTCCTGTGTGGAGTAATTATAAAATTATTTTTTTTAAGAAATGCGAATTTTATTATGCCGTTTTTTTCTAATAATTAAACAATTTGCTGTTATAATTTTATTCAATAATTGAATTTTACAATAATCCTCATTTTACCACATTATTAAATAACCGACCTAATGCAAATAGTATTCAATAAATAACGGTTCAATTGAATTGATCAATGGCGTGACATTGTATGAATCGTATTCAATCAGTAATTGTACAATTGATTGAATGTACATGGACGGTACATTATTGATTATTCAATTAATAAGCATTCAATAAGGAACTCCAGTTCAATTTTTTTTTATCAATAATAACGTTCAAACCTAAATACCAGTATATTTGTTTTTTTTTCTAAAGTATGTTTTTATAATTAAAAAAATTTTCAAAGTTTCATTTTTTCAAAGTCTGCCTAAACGCATCAAATCTATGGCCAGTCGGTTATAATCAGTTTTGAGGTTAGAATGTCAAATGTCAAAACAAGGATGTGCTTTACCGTACATCATTTTATATTCTATTCATGGTAAACCATAATTAAACACGATTAATAAAATGATGTACCTTTTTAGAAAATTTAACTCAAAGAATAATAATAGTATTGAGCATTAACATTATCATAATATCCATATTGATAATTGGTTTGCTCATGAAAACTCTAATTTCTTGCATTAATAATAGTTGTTTATATTGAACAACAATTATAGAGTTTAAAGTCACCAAAATTAAGTTTAATTTTAAAAAATAAAATAATAAATTTGTTTACATCACTTTTATTTATACTCTTGCCGACCGGGTTTCGCTATTTTTCGTTTTATTTTTTAAATTTTAATGTCACATCACCAAGTTACCACTTCATATTAAAAAAAACGTTTAATTTTCTCCATAACTAAAACGATACATAATTAAAATACAAAACAAAATCGAATAATACAATTTTTCATACTAATGCAAAATCAGAATGCTCACGTGACGTCAGATGTTCCAAATGCAATGGTACCGACATAACAAGGTGTTTTGATAAGATGATTTTTTATCCACTTTTAAATAACGATTTATAAATTCTATGTATATATATATATAATAAAAGTTATATATTCAGAATCGGCATTTGCTGATTTATATGAATATATATGTTTAAAGCCATTATATTTTTCACTGGAGCTCCTTATTGATAAGTTTTTATGAATCGTTATTCATTTTGGACTGTTGCGTTATTAAAAGAGACCTGGACAAGTTTGTTCTATATACATATCATTGTTTGGGAGGGTGTCCTCATTCTATTCTATTTGCTATGTTTGGGAGGGTGTCCTCATTCTATTCTATTTGCTATGTTTGGGAGGGTGTCCTCATTCTATTCTATTTGCTATGTTCTATCCACACATTATTATATATTGCCTTTGTGTTTTCATTCCACTTGAACAATATTGTGTTATTTATATGTAGGAATTTGTAATAAAAATATGTTATCAATTTGTTGTTTTATTATCAAATTCTTCATTTATGGATTTCAAGTCTTTGATTTGTGGTATTTTTTTGTTTTTATTTTGCATTAGAATCAATTAGATAAGAGTGGTATGCAATTTTACAAGCTGACCCGATGATGGACACAGCTATACTGTCTGAAAAGATGATTCAAGAAGACAGCGCTGGATCCGCCATACGTCCATACTGTGCAAAAAACATAGTCGCAATCTCTGAAGGGGCACCGAAATTATTCTTTAAATCATTTAAAAATGTCCTATAATGTCCCATGACATGGAATAATTATCCCTTTTATTGCAAATCGTCTCTAGGCCTCTAGGGCGCCGAAGTGTGCACTGAACAATTGTCAAAAAATGCATGTAAAAAGTATTTTGTTACAATTTTTTTTATTCGAATTGCATAATAGTTGGTCGAGCATAGAACCTGTTTTTTTATTAATCGTTTTCGTGTGCTTTAGGCTCTATACGCCGCGTTGCACAATCAGGAGTCAGGAGTATAGACTTTTGATCCCAGCCGAAAAATTGCACATTTAAAAATTATCAACATTCCTGTTCCTATTGAATTGTCCCCGTGACTTTGTGGTCACTGGATTTAGGAACTGGTTTGAAGAAATGATTTTGGATGTTGTCTTTTAATCGTGCAAAACAAAGCTAAAATATCATAAATGACGTGTCCACTATTGGGAACTGGTTCTAAAAAGTAACTGGAGTAACAACATGTTTCTCTTTATGTTCCTGTAGTTGGAACCGTAGTGACAGTGATGCTCATATCAGATATCAGCTTATCTCTAATACGATGTACAATGTTAGTATGTTAGTAACTGTCGGACGATTTTATGTTATACGATAATGGACACTGGAGGAAGCTACTGTAGAGCTCATTATCTCATGGAATGACTTTTACCAAGCTAGCTGATATAGTTCCAATTTTCTACTGGTCTCTCGCTTTGTACACAATGTTATTATGTCAAATTAATGTTGCAATGGAATATTATTAAATTAAACATGTTTGGAGTGCTGATACCATCCTTGATGTATGGCAGTGAGGCATGGAACTGGCAGAGGAAGGATGAAAGTAGACTGAATGCTGTAGAAATGAGATCTCTGAGACGAATGTGTGGTAAAACCATGTATGATCGAGTGAAAAATGTTGAGATTCGTAAAGAATGCAAGGCTGATGTAAGCGTAGTAAGCAAGATTAAGAAAGGGACGCTTAGATGGTTTGGGCATGTAGAGCGAATGAACGAAGAAAGGAGTTTAAGGAGAATATATGAATAATATATAGTATATATTGATTAACTTGGCGGGTTTGCGATAAGCCGACGTAGCTCAACGGTAGAGCATCTGACCGGCAATCAGAAGGGTGCAGGTTCGAGTCCTGTCGTCGACATTTATCTTTTCTCGGAAGGTTTTTTCAATTTGGATGAGTGGCTAATAATTGTTACCCTTTGAGCTATGCACAAAAATCTTGTCTTAAAAACTTTAGTTTATCAATTAATAAGAATATATGACGCGAATATGAATCGAAGAAGAAGCCGGGGACGCGTTGTATGAATGTGAATGAAGCAAGAAGTGTATGCCAAGATCGAGTTGTTTGGCGGTCCGTCCTCTCTGTCTACCCCTGCGGTGAAACGGCGTGATGGTTAGTTAGTTAGTTAGTTAGACATGTTGATTTGATAAATCCATTTGTTCAGGGGGTAAGAAATGTTAATCTGAATTTTTTAAATGGGGGGGGGGGGCGTAATAAGTACTTACTTAATCCATATATCGAGGGTTAAGAAACGATACCTCGTAAGTAACAAATTAAAAACTTTTCAAGGGATGAAAAAAACTTCTCTATTTACTCTGTGTTGGATATTTCGTGAGCAAAATAATTTTATAAGAACTTTAAGCTCTCGTCGGCTAAAATGTTAAAAAATTTAATTTTGACGTAATGTCACTTACGAGATATCGTTTCTTAACCTTTGGAACACCGAGCTCCCATGGTCTAATATTCCCGTAGTGTGCCGAGGATAAAATTTTACATGTGGCCCGCCGTACACCGGCTGAGTCTATTTCGTAATAACTTACTTGTTTTTTGCAAAATGATGCTTATGTAAATTGTACCGTCTTGCCAGAGAATGTGTTTAGATATTAATAAAGAATGTGTACGAGTAAATGTATGTTGCCCATCAGAATTGTCGGCTTTCATCGGGTACAAATTTTTAGTATGAAATACCAAAGTTTAACATTTTATAACCATAATAACAATAATAACGTTTTATTATAATTTTTACTGCAATACAACGCACCATATCCGCACTGAATTATGCATACAAAATTTAAAGAAATCAATTTTACTCGCTCTGAAGTCTTGTGATTAAAGTAATTAGAAAAAAATATCTGTGAACATTGGCAATCGGAACGTATTTTTCGTTTTTAGTAGTGATAGACTTGTTTGTGCATTTAGAACGAGCTGCAATCATTTTAATCTTAAAGACGAGCTTGAAAGCAAAATATTTTCTGATTTATACTTATAAAACGTTCAGCATATGGAACGGATTACTGGCATTCGTCTTTTTTCCCCCTTTTAATCCGGGCCTCTTCAAGACCCGTACTAACAAATACTTTCCCACAGCCTCTACCTTAGTCTGCTTCACAGCGTCCCCAACTTGGTGGTGATATATTTCCTTCATTTGTACGCAGTACTGTCATAATAAAATCATTATTTGTGTTTTTTTTCACCATAATTGAAATATTGTGATCTTCTCACATCATTCTTAATTGTGCTGAAATAAATAATGTCACTTTTTGCACTTGCATTACATAAATGTTTTAATAACGTTTTTTTTAATTTTCAGGTTGGATATCTTTTCAAAAGAAGACCTATCAATCCTACTTGGAGCTGAATCAACAAAATGCACTTTCCTTTAGGGATTATTTCGATGCTACTAATTAACTTTTTAAAGCCTTTCATTTGAGAAATCTGGAGTTCCGCAGAATTTCATTTTAAGTCCTTTGTTAAAACATTTTTTTGGAAATGGAAGAATCCAAAAAGATTCCTTCATATAATTTTTAAATTTCCCAAATTTCCTAATTAATTTTTCATCATAGGCAATGTTCATTTTTTAAATTTGTTTTATGCGGTTACTTTGATATTCTTTGACACCCTAGTTACTAGTTGGATTTACGTGCTAGAAAATCAGTATTTTGGTTCTGACATCTGAACAATTTTCCATCCAACAGAAAAGCTAGCTATCATTCTCCTTTGGGTTGAAGTGAACAAGCTGATCCCCCTGCCGTGGATAGCCTTCGTCCAGTGCCCAGTGCACCCCACGAGCGCTGGGGCCTATGTCGTCAAACTGCCACACAAGGCCGACTGCAGAAGGTACTACCAATGTCTGGGTGACATAGGACTCGAGTTTGGGTGTAATGAGAATACAGGGTTTAGCACCCTTCAACAGGTATTGATCATTTATTTTTATTTTTGTTAGGGAGATAGTTTGCATAGCTACCGTAATAACTCGTGCTATATGCCCGTTCTTCTCTCTGTCCTGTCTTTCACCTTATTCCTTTTAAAGTAGTTAATTGCCTTTAATGAAGTTCGCTAGAGTTGTCAATGAATTTCACAACTTGACTCTCCAGTATCTGATCTTTCTTCCTATGAAACTAAACTTTTGTTTATTTATCGATTGTGCTTTATAGATCTCCACTAACGTCCGATGTTTATAACAATATGTTTCTAGTATTTCTGTTTTACATATCAAATTATCTAATGATAATAAGCTATGGTGAAACTAATATTTTGATTTGTTTCAGACATGCGTAGGGTTAAAAGACAGCGATTGCAAGAATAAAAGAAAGAAAACTAATATAAGGACAAAAAGGGAAGTCAGTGACAATCCAATATTGAAAAAAAGTAAACGAAGAAAGGAAAAGAAGAAAAATAAGAAAGTAAGGAAGGAAAAAAATATTAAAAGTATTCAAACAAACAATGTCCCAGTAATAAAAGCAAAAACTTCCAACGCACACATGAATAATGATTATAAAGTTCCAAAGTATTTAGAAAAATTGTTCAAAAATCTCCAAGGAGTCGAAATCGAAATCATTGAAATATGTTCAGATGATTTCATTAGCACAATTCAATATTTTATAAAAGCGGATGAAAATTTGGCAACTTCTTTAGAAAAGGTTTTAAATTATCATCCAGAATTGAATTCCATTAACTGCGATAAAAAGAAATCTTCATTTAAAATTACCTATGTGAACAACAGGGATGGTTACTGGAGCGAAAATAATAATTTTCAAAAACGTTACAATTTTACATCATCAAATGTTGATAGTTTTGATGATCAGTACATAAAAAGCTCTTCAAATGATTTAAAGCTGTTGTGTGGACAATATTGCAAATGTGTAAATAGCTCTGGTAATGGTCTGAAAAAGTCCGAAAAGAGTAAAGTTATTTCCAATAAAATTGTTAATAATCCAAGCAATATTGGTGGATTTTCAAGCAGAGTTGATGACAGCTATTATAATTCTTCAAATAACAACCAGAATTTTAAAATAGAAAACCAACACACTGGAAATTCTGACAACTTGATATCAAATGAATACTTGTCTGGAAATGAAAACAAAGATCACGAAATCGAAAACAGTAACCAATATTATGAAAAACTATTTGAAATTTTCGCAAATAATGGTTTAAATAAACTACAAACAAATGGACAAGAAATTGACCAACTTAGGGAATCTCCTTTCCAAATTGAAAAAGATGACCTTCGTGAAAATAATAATTCTGACGTAATCAGCAATGTCAAAACTGAAAATTTTAAAGAAATTCACGTATACAATAATACAAAATTTGACAATGATAATAATGACAATAATAACGATTACGAAGACACTAGCAATAATGTTGAAGGTTGGTATACTAAAGAAAATAATGAAAATAACTCTAATATGCAGAAATCACAAAACATACACCAGGACTCTGTTGTTGACGTTGTAGACCAGTTCGACAGCGAGCCAATTTACAATTTTGCTAGTATTGACGCTGTAAACCAACTTGATCATCCACTTAGCGACTACGAAACTTCTGAGGAGTATGAATTTCACAATAAACACCAAAACTCTGCCAATTTTGAAACTCATCACAATCACGAACCAAGCAAAATTTCTCGTGTACACAAAGAGAACATGCATTTAGTTGATAACAATAATGACTCGGACTATCCAACCATCAACTATCATTCCAATGTAGATTTCGATGGAGAGTTTAGATTTGAATTAAGTGACAGTTCTTCTTTGAAACCAGAATCAATAATGACTGGCGGTGAATTTCTCTCTTTAAACGGTAGAGAAAATTTTGAAAATAATGATGCAATAGTTGATGAATCTATGTTCACTAAACATAATGTCACCGATCATAGTGATACTCATCAAAATGGGAATAAATTTTCGAAAGGAATCAATGAATATAATTTAGACCACAATTATGATTATTTAGACGGTGATAACGCTACAATGGATGATGATTTTGATTCCCAAAACACCGAGATAAATTTCAATACACAAGACAAGGATATTGATACTGTAGAGGGGCAGAATGATAATAAAACAAGTGGCATTTCTGCCAAATCCTATTTGCAAGAAGTTACTAATTTTCTCGGCGGTGATATCAACAATGATGAATATCATAATACCAATCAAGAAGCTAATACAAGTTTGGTTGAGCATTTTAACATTGAACCAAATAAGGTTTCTGCCGCCAAGTTTTTGATCGATGGTGACAATGCTGTTGTTAAAAATGAACATGATGACTTACAAAATACCAATCAAGAAAATGGTGCCAATAGTGACGAACAGTACCAATCTGCACTAATTGACAGAATTGCTATTGAGAATTTGCATGGATTTGACACTTCTGTTAATAATGAATATTCAAAAACTACCCAAGAATTTGTCAATACTGACAACCAATATACCAATGGGCCCGTAGACATTTCACCTATTAAGTCATCAAGTGAAAATTATTTTGAAAGTAACTCAAGTCTCACAGCAAATGGGAATAGTAACGATCTGAAAGGAGATGATGAAGGTTTCGAAAACTTTGATTCCCACGAGCTATCAAAAATATATTCTCCAGCTGAGTTGAACAAAATTAATGAATTTGCTGATAGTAGAAGATTTCGAGAATATAAAACGTCGAGTGAAATTGAAAATCCGACAATTAATGTCGAAAGCCTGCTCAATGATATATCTAAAAAAGAAAAACTATCTGTTTATAATTTAGAAACTGATAATGCTGATAAAGATGCCGAACAAAATAACAGTGATGAATTCGATAATGGAAATATCAATGTTTATGGTGGAAAAGAAAGTTCCAATCGACTCATTGACGAAACAATATTTCTAAATAATGAAAACGATGGTTCGTATTTACTCAGTGACAGGAATATTAAGTTATTTGGTGAAAATAAAGATTTGGATAAACTTAATGACAGAAATATCAATTTGTATAGTGAAAGGGAAGATTTGGATTTCCACAATGGCCGAAATAGAAAGTTGTATAATGAAAATGTACACTTGGATGTACTCAATGACGGAAATATCAACTCATATAGTGAAAAGGAATATTTGGATGAAAAAAATGACAGAAATGTGAATTTAATGAATAGAAAAGAAGGTTTTGGCAAACTCAAAGGTGAAAATATAAATTTATATAATACGGAAGAAGGCTCGGAAAAACTCGTTAATGAAAATATCCATTTGTATACTGAAAAGGAAGAATTAAATGCAGTTAATGATGAAAATATCAATTTAGTGAATAGAAGAGAAAGTTTGGATGAACTCAATGATGGAAATATCAATTTAATAATTAGAAAAGAAAGTTCGGGTGAACTAAATGATGAAAATATCAATTTGGGCGGTGAAAAAGAAGAACTGAATGCAGTTAATTATGAAAATATCAATTTCATGAATAGAAAAGAAAGTTCGGATGAACTCAATGACGGAAATATCAATTTAATAAATAGACAAGAAAGTTCGTCTGAACTCATTGACGAAAGCATAAATTTAAATAGTGAAAAGAACGGTTTGAATGGAATTAATGAAAATATCAATTTGGTAAATGGAGAAGTAGGTTTGAATCTCAATCACGGAAATATCAATTTGTACAATAGAAAAAAAAACTCTAATGAATTAAATGGCGAAAATAACAATATGCACAATGGTAAAGATGGTGTAAATGCAAATGTAAATAGTCAAAATGGCTATTTGCCTTACGTACACCCTGGTGTACATGCCGGAAATGGCAATTTATACAATGGAAATCCAACTGGTATCAATACCGGGAACGTTAATTGGCAAGGAGTAAAAAATGATGGCTACACCAACTACCAAAATGAAAAAGAATACTCGAATAGACTCCACTATGGAAATGCCGAAAGTATAAATGCACTCAATGATCAAAATATCAAATTATATGGTGTTAAAAACAGTGCGCAAGAAATCAATACTAATGGATATTTGCATGGAGCCAATAATGTAGGTGGGTATATGTACGGAGCCAATAATGTAGGTGGGCATATATACGGAGCCAATAATGTGGGTGGAAATATGTATGGCGGACACGGCGGATATATTGGTGGGGTAGGAAATGTGCATGGAATTTATAACCCAAATGGTTTATATGGACACAGTGGCGTAATTGGCATTCCACCGGGAGGGAGTAGCAATCCATACGCCAATATTAACACTTATGGCAACATGTATGGAGTTACCGGTGGAAATTCCCATTTTTACGGACCTCACAATGGAAATAAGAACTCGTTTGCTGACCATAGCACAAGCGGTGCCTTAAAAGGAGTAGAAATGAATTCAGTAAAAAGTATTACTGAAAATGCTAAAATACCGCCACAAACTACTGGCTCTAATGATGAAATAAGCAAAAACGGCTTGAATTCGCAGTTTATTCACCCATATTACATAAATGGAAATGGTCAAAATTACTACCATGATCGACCACAGTTGAGTAACACTCATTCTCCTAATGCATACAATGGACACATTAATGGATTTGACTTTGCTAATTACCAAAAGCATAATGTTTTCCTTACTCAATACCCCAACCCAATTGGTTACACTGCTAAATATCCAAATCCAAATGATTTCACCCCTAATTATCAAAATCAAAATGATTACATCGGTAAATACAAACCTCTAAATGGTGACATCAATGATGGATTGGCCCAAACTGCAACCGATACAACTGTAATTCCAAACGCAAGTAATACAGTAAATGATGAAGAAAAAAAACATTCCCTTAAAATTGAAATCAACAACAAACCTTACCTTGTTGGAGAGTTATCAAGAAATGCCTTTGACAGCCTTTATGAAAAGACTAAGGACATAATACCAACCAAAGTAGATGAACAGGACTTTGACAAGTATTTCAATGCACGCTCTTTGAAAACGGCAGAGGCAAGTAATGAAGATTTGACTAAAAAGGAAACAATGGACAGTGAATAATAAACACAATATTAATAAAATACACTTAAAATGTAAACAGCCAGAATATGTAACTGAACAATAAATTGTATTATATCAGAGAGAAAAATTTACAAAATCCCAAGCAATATGGATGAAAATGAATTTGAAAAGTATCTGAAGAAATAAAAAGAGGCAAATAATGTAGAATCAACTAAAAAAGAAACAATAGATAGTAAACCTTTGGAATGCCCAGCTTCTATGGTCTAATGATTCCATTGTGTGCCGAAGGTAAATCTGCGCACGGCCCGCCATACACTGGCTGAGTCTATTTTCGTAATAATTCATCGGCTAAGATGTTAAAAAACTTAATTTTGACACAATGTCACTTACGAGATATCGTTTCTTAACCTTTGGAACGCCGAGCTCCCACAGCCTAATATTTCCAGAGCATGCCGAGGATAAAATTTTGCATGTGGCCCGCCGTACACCATCTGAGTCTGTTTTCGTTATAACTTGTTTTTTGCTAAATGATTTTTTTGTAAATTATTCCGTCTTACCACATAATGTGTTTATATATTTATACATATTGTGTATCTATCATTAGTAGTTTCCCCAGAATAGTTACTTGTATTCTATTCAGAGAAATGATTGACATTGCTGATCAGATGTGCCGGCGTTCAACGGATAGAAATTTTTGTTTTCCGATGGGCACTTCCGGCACACTAGAAGTTAAAAGATATAAACCATGCTTGTTGAGTGCCTTTATAGAAAGACATAATATCAAGAAACGAAGATTAGAGAGATGTAAAAAGTATTTCAAAGTACGCTCTTTGAAAAAAGCCGAAGTGAATGAAAATTATTTTGTACATTCAAACAACCATTGATCCAACTAAAATAGTTCATGCTTGAATTATTTTTAAACTGGCCGTTTGAAATTGAACCTGCAACTTCCCGATTCAAGTCGATTGGAGAGGAACTCCAAGAGAAAGAAGAAACTTCAAGGCAATGCAACCGGCGTAAAATTACATCGATCCTAATAATGACTGCACCAGACGTGTTGAAACTTATTATTCGATCGTCCCTCCAACTCTCCGCCATTGTTCACATTCCTAAGGATTGGGACCACCCAGGAAGTTCGAAAATTGTCAGACTCCGACTAGGTAAAATACCGTGTTGCGAGCTCCCTTTCATTCTTATCATTAGCATTATTATCTATTGGTATTTACTTTATATTTCATTTTCTTTAATTTACAAACTGTTTCTTATAATTTAGTTGAAATTGAACGTGTAAATCTCCTCAAAGCGGCATAATAAACCTTTTGAATAATGCCGTAATGAGGAGATGTTTTTACATAATAATTGTTTTAACCTTTTCATGTTTATCGCTCCCTACGACCAGATAACGAAGCCACAAAGCGCTATGTTATCTGGACGTGGGAAAATATTGACAGCAGTAAACACAGCTAGAATTAGCCTGATCACTACACAAAACCTTTTTAATTTTTATTTAATATCATGTTTTAGTGTTTACATGTTGGTCAGGGAAATCTTTCAAACGTCGAAATTCAGGCGTCCACCGACCTTGAAGAATTCGGCCAAATGGGTTGCCGACAGTTTTACGCTCATTATATACGCTGCGTGCCAGTTTGGCAAGCGCGTCCCCCCCGCGGCAAGGAGAGGGGTAAAATGCTTGTCGCATTCGAGAAATTAAATAAATAGGTCAATTTTGAAAAATAAAGCAGTCATAACTTATCACAACTTGTGAGCAGCAAACAAAAGTCTTTCCTTCGCCTTCACTCTCTCCATTATTTGCTGCCTCGCTGACCCCCTCTGCCTGAAGCAGTCCTGGGCCTACGTCCTCGAGACAAGAGGACGTCACTGCAAGGCCAGGACCCGGCAGAGGAGTGGCCCACCTAGTGTCCCTCACATAGACCACTGGGTGCGTGAGGACCAGCACCATCCACCTACCCTACAACCCTGCAACGGAAGAAAGTGGCTCTGGATCTAGCACCTACTAAAATTTACAGTCTTGTAACGACACTAGTCGCTTACAATGACGATTGTCATATCTGAAAATAATAATCAATTTTATGTTATAAATTAACAACCCCGAATGAAAAAAATAATATCCTGGTCGTAGGACAAATTGGTTTTGTTAGATTCGTGCATATCCCGGTTTAATGTTAAAAGTTTTGAAAAATTACAAAAAAAGCAACAGTAAAAATTTTTATAAGATTCTTGTTTGATGACGATCTCCAAGAAAATGAATGTAAAAAATAGCGAACCCTTCATACTTGTGTATTTAATGATCTAATTGTCCATCTACCTATACATTCTACATAATTATAATATGAATTATTAGCGTGATCTATATAAAAATTATATATCTTTTTGTTAGTACTTATTAGTTTTATAAAAAAAAAAACTAATCATCATCGCAAGAGACTTCGATACTCTTTTACTGTTTTTTTTTTTTAAAACAATTTTTGATAAATGATGCTTTTGTAAGAAAAAATGACTGTTCCTGATTAAAAAAAGTTCTGTTGACCACAAAATTCCAAATCAAAAAGCTGTACCAGTTTCATGATGAGAGATCTTACTGTTGATTTTTTGCTTCCTTGTACGACAACCAGATATCTGCTTTTAGTCATTTTATTTTCTAATACAATTTTTTCGAATCACATTGTTTTTCTTGTTCTTACAGCCTATTTTATAAAGGTGTATAAACCACAGAGCAAATAATATTCATGGCCTAACAAGCAAGAGTAAGAAACCAAAATATTGGGGGTCAATTTTACAACAGCGCTGTTTAGTGACTAAAGTCACCACAAGGGCGTTTTTACATCTTGTTAAAGTTTGTAGTCCATTTTACATACATAGATATGTTTTTAGACTTAAGAAATGCCTTCTGACCTCAAACCAAATGGAAGGTCATTCCAAGATTGTGGATCCAGTACATTGAAAGCTCTGTCCCTAAATTTAGCAGCATTCATACGAGAGGGTTCAATCAGTCTGTTCGAAGCATCAGACTTGGCCGACCTGAGCATGAGTTGCCTTTGAGTAAGATTGTCCCCCATGCAGAGATCAGTCAAGTATGATGATGCCAGCCTTTTCAGTGCCTTATATACCAAAAGACAAATTTCAAACTGAACTCTTTCTGGATGGCAATGAACTAGGCTGGTGTCAAAATGGGTGTCACATGACTGTCTCGAGCTGTTGAAATGGTGATAAGGCAAGTCTATTCATTCATACAAAAGTGTCTTGGTATCTTCATAGACCTCCACAAGGCTTTCGACAGCACATCACATTCCAAACTCACCGAGAAACTAAAGCAAATTGGGATAGACGGAATAGTGCTATCATGGTTCTAAAGCTATCTAAAAGAAAGATTTCAATATGTCAAAAATAATAATGCGTTAAGTGAACCCAAAACCGCATCTTTCAGTATACCACAAGGTACTGTCATCGGCCCAATCCTTTTTATTATATATGTAAATAAAATTTTCAACCTCCCCACAGTTGAAGACATCATATCTCATGCAGACGACACCGTGGTGATCACAAAAGGAAAATCATGGAAGGAAACAATGAGAATAGCAAATACAAATCTTAACATATTCAAAACATGGTTTGACCAAAATTGTCTGTCACTGAATACTGACAAAACATACATCATCCCATTCTCTTCAAAATAAAAAATAAAAACATTGAAAACAATATTTGTATCAAAATCCATTCATCACAGTGTGTAAATAAAAAAGAATGCGAAGATGCCAAATGTTTACCCATCATAGGCAAAAATAGCATAAAGGGTGAATAAATACATCTGGGTGTTTTAGTAGACAATCAACTAAAATGGAAAGAACAAGTACAACATGCAGTAACCAGAGTAAGAAAACTTATTTACATATTCATTAGATTGAGAAACATCCTATCATCCAATATGATAAAAAACAATATATTATTCTCTTGCGCTATCCATTTTACAACATGGTATAATCGGTTGGGGGGAACCTTTAAAACTAACCTCTTTCCTGTTGAAAAGATTCAGAGATTGATTTTGAAAGTCATCCTACGAAAACCATCGATATTTCCAACCACACAACTGTTTAACTTTTTTAGAGTCCTCAGTTTAAATAAAATCTTCAACCAGAACACATTGTTACAAATTCACAAAGACCATTCCAATTCAACAATTTCCACAAAAATAAGTAACCGACCAAGATCACGTGGCAACTTAGAAATCCCTAAATTTAAAACTAGTGCCTTTCAACTCCATTGCACCTATCCAGGTATAAATTTTTTTAATGCCCTCCCATATAAAATAAAAACAGAAAAAAATTATAATTCTTTCAAATCACAAATCAAACAATTATTAGATAACTCCAAGAGTAATTACACGTTTTAATTTCTTTTTGAATTACAAAACTCTCAATTGTAAATAATGTATGCAAATTAGAAAAAAAAACAAAACATATCCTCTAGAAATATTAGATCAGGCCTATCGAAATATGACTAAAATTAAAATGTATTATTTTTATATCTTGTATGCGCCTTATTGTTGCATTTCTATTATCATGTACTTTTACTTTTCTATTTTGTAGATAATGTATTGTATTTTGTAGTAACTATCGTGTACAACAAAACAAACTGTATCTATATTACATTCTAGATGTATTTTACTTCTATACTTAGTTACCATTACTGTCGCTACATGACGCTGCTCCCCAACTCAAACACAAGATATCTTTCTCTATTGAGTTGGGTAGTTTTTGTTAAATAAATTTATACTTTTTTTTGGAATCAGCTTCTAAGCTGTACTATTAAATATTTTATATATGTATTTACATTAAATAAAAACAAAAAAATGGTTTAAACCAAATGAGCAAGAACATAGAGCACGAACTAGAGCATTCTGCTGAAATATCGCCTGTTGTAAACGCCTAGAGAACAAATAATACACAAAACAAGTTTAAGTGGTCTTTAGACCAATGGAGGGAATACAGAACTGTGAGCAAATACTCAGTGTTAATCATTTGTTTATTCGCGAATGCTCGCCGAGTGTCGTATTAAGCTGTTCTCGTGCAACATGTCTGACGTAGAAGATCTGGTAATGAAAAGTGCTGCTTCTATTATAACACACCAATTAAACAAAAGGAAAAGAAGTTGTTTATGGATATCATCAATATTGCGGAGTACAGAGCAACACATACAAAATTATACCGTATTGTGCGTGTTAATCCTCTTAGGGCCGCTATTTTCTCTTTCTCCTCATCTTAATGTGTCTCCTTTCTCCACAGACTATTTACCAGTCTCCTCATGTCACTTCCAACTTCTTTTGCTGTTAGTCCTTTGTCCTACGAGCGAAGGGTTCTTCCGAAACCGATAGGTATACATTTATTTTTTTATCATTGAAGATAATATTAACAAATCTCAGATAAAAAACATGAAACAGAAAAGACAGAAAATAAAAGGGTAACAGTTGTATCTGCGACTTGAACCAAGGATCTCTCGGTCTATCCGGGACCAGCGGTCTAATCGATCGAGCTAATGCCACCGCATTGCCCTCCGTCATTTTTATAGGTAGGTATACAGTTTACATAAATAAAAACATTAATTTAGTGATTTAAACAAATAAATTGTTAAATTTATTCGAACATTGTTATTGTCCAACAGTGATGGGAAAATTAAACATCAAATCTTAAGTAATAAAAATGTTAGAATTTGGGACATTCTTTAAAAGATGTGTTTTGCCATAAAGTATTGGAAGAAAGATATACATATTATTTTACTGTTTAATTTCATCTAGAACAGTTTGAAATATCTCAAGAAATTAGCAGCGGTAGTTGGCTTCAAAGTTGTGCATCCATTTCCAGTGATTGGCACGCAAATCTGCAAACAAATGAAACTTTATTTAGAATACTAAAAACATTTTTGAGTAGTACGCCGTGATCATTTTCAAACCGTTTCTACTTGTGTTTTAAAATTGCCCGGTACCAATCTCAAAATGAAAATTGGATTTTTCTGTCTTTTCGGACATCTCCAATCGATCCTATTTTTTTTTAATGTGAATACCGCACAAGAGTCCCAAACTGCTCCCAACCGTCTGGAGCCAGTGACACTATGGTATTCCCAATTGGGGAATGTTGTGAGGCTGAAGGTATTGGGGAAGAGGAAGGTGGGGAAATACCTGGCTATTCAGATCTGGTCACCAAACACGGCTAAAAGCCATTTCAAGCAACGTTTCAATCATACATAGTTTTTCTACATTCATTTATATTATCGTCCTATCTCTGCCAGATCTATGCCTCACTGCCACACACTGAACTTCCAGATCTATGCCTCACTGCCACACACTGAACTTCCAGATCTATGCCTCACTGCCACACACTGAACTTCCAGATCTATGCCTCACTGCCACACACTGAACTTCTAGCTTTACAGTAACTCCACACAGGAGGCTTTGAGGGAAACAATTTCTTTATAATGTCTTTTAGAGGATAGGAAGGCGTGAACCTGGGTCTTAAAGAGACTCATGTTGTAGGATGAAGGAAACACAGAGGCCGGCAGATCATTCCACAGCCGAGCTGTTGAACACAAGAACGAGGCGTAGAACCGATCCGTTCTCATGTGACAAATGTCAACCATGTGCAAATGTTGGGTGCCCGTTTGGCGTGTTTCCCAAATATGCACCGGCGCCGAAGGGATCAATGACGCTAGTTCCTCATAGCATCTTCCATTAAAATACCGGTAGAACAAAGATAGCATTCCCACCTGACGCCTGTGCTCCAAAGATTGCAGTCCGTTTGTTAAGATAGACGAATCTTGATATTTTGGGGCTCCCGACCAGAGGTGGCTGCAAAATTTGTACAGGGTCCGCAGTTGTGTACTATCTGCGGGCTCTGTACAATACGCCCAGGTTCGGAGATGCTAACTGTACTCTGGCTTCGATGGAGCCCCCATACCTGAGCTGGTCACTTAAGGTTACACCAAGCATATCAATGGAGGGCTTGTTGGGAAGATTGCTTCCATTAAAGGAGACTAGATTGTCATTTCGATCACTTTTAGACATAATCGGACATGATTGGGTCTTTGAAACATTAAATTCGACGAGGTTATTCTTACCCCAAGAGGAGACCATCTCGAGGTAACCGTCCATTCTCTGCTTCGTTTGTACATCCATGCATACACTTTTTGTTATTCCTACTCATGATATAGCTTGACTCTTGTATTTAAATTAGTTTGCCAATTATTGGGATATCCTTGACTTCTTATTCTCACAATCCTTTCTCTATTCATCCTCTATACGTGTCCAAACTATATTCGATCATTATTTATTTTGATTTAAGACTGTCCTGATTTCTTTTATTGTAGTTGGTTTTACCAATAACCGCTTCAGAGTTTTGAATTCCACTGTTTTCAGAGGCTCGTAAATCTCCGTCAGTCTACTTAGGTTCTTCCTCAACTTTGATCATCGCCAATTCCATGTCCAATTGCCATAAACCAGAAAACATACAAAAAAACTGCTGAATTATAATGTCCTCAGCAATGGGACAAAGATTAAAGAAGAAGATTTTACCTTTTGAATAGGATCGAATTCGAGGTTCTGCTCAGCATCGCAGCTCAATTCGGTGGCGATTCCCATGAAGCAGACGTAGAACTTGTGGCAGTCAGACTCATGCGCGATGATGGATACGGTGTTGTCATTGGGCTTGCAAGCCACATGCGGCTCATCTGTCCAATTGTCGGTGGGGTCGGCGGTGGCTGTTGTGATCTGGGATGCCGTGCAACCATCCTCTGTGATGTTTACGCAGTTCTGGAAGAAGAAAAAGATTGTCAACATTGTGATTTTTAATAAATTAATATTATCATTATTTAATCATTGAAGAAGATAATATTAACAAATCCTGAATGAAATACAAAATGGAAAAAAAAACCAGAGAAAATAAAAAGGTGTCAGTCGCATGATTTTCTGTTTCGTATTTCATCCAGAATTTTTTAACATTATCTTCTTCAATGATTAAATATTACAATGAGGTTTATAAGCTTCAATAAGTTATTAAAATAAATTGAATTATCATTATTGTTGAGACTTCCGCATAAAATACTCGCGGCATTTTCAGGGGGAAGACGTTCAGTTGGCCGCCTAAGATAAAGTTTGGCAAAGCAACTCCGGAGGCTGGGCCTGCAATGGACGGAGGCTGCTGAAGTAGCACAGGACGGGGATGCCTAGAAACGCCTTGTCTAAGTGACTAGTTTTCGACCCGAATAATACAAAGGGACAAAGATGATTGTTGATACGAAGGCGGTCTGTATAGCTCACATAAACACTCAGGAAATAGACCTATCGTGTTAGCTCTCATGTTTCTCCTTTTTCCATTGAGTGTAACCCAATGGCATGCACAGAGATTTTAGTCAGGGTAGGCAGTAGGAAACACATTAGCAAATCCCTTCTTACAGTCCCCTCCTTAACCCGCCTCACAACGCTGTCCCACCGGGTAGCGATATAGTTCCCCTGCATGTGCTGTGTACATACAGGGGCGCTCTTGTGAGGTGTTACTTAAAAAAAAGGAAAACGGCGAATTGATAATAAAAATAAAATAACACAAATGTGATAAGTTTTTGCTAAGAATGGGTAAGCTGCTGGCTTCCGTCGATGTTTGTTGGGATTACCCGCCACATCAAATATCCAAATAACCTCATCATTTACGCATATTACAAGCCAATTACAGGATACACAACCGCATGAAAAAAGCTAACATAATGATAATTATTTTCTTATTAAAGTTGTACTAATCAATAGAGGTACCAACAGATGGCACTGGTTGTTACATTTTTAATTTGTACCAATAGGCTCAGCCTTTTGCGACACTAACACAAATTAGTCTTCTCTTGAATGCGCATTGCGCACACATTTTCGTTTTTGTGTAAAATACTGTCAACATTTGAATATGACATTTTGCTTACTTAGTTCCCGCTTTTGACACGTTATAGTGGGACGATCGGTGGGGCGCGCGAGGTGCTGCAATTTATAGCTGGAACTTTGCACGCATTTTTGAAAGTATAAATTGATTTCTTTAAATATTTTTATATTATCTATGAGTAAGGTAGGGTAGGCAGTGCCTATATGGAATGCACGCCTCCGCTATAACCCAGTCCCTATAGTGAAATTGTCATTGAGTTTTTGGTGATCTCTCCTTTGTTCCACAACGTGGGTCTCCAGGTATCTTTTTCCAGTCTTTTTCCCATCAAGGCGGGAAAGACATTGGCACCATTTGCTCGACACTTTCATAATCTAGATAAAATGATTAAGGTCTGTCTGCCTTGATTAACTCAAGCCACCATTGGTTGTTTAGACTCCCAACCTGCCATTGGTTATTGATTGGATAAAACAACAACAAAATTTAAATAGGTTTATGATGAAAAAATGAAACAGATTCAAATTGGGATATGGGCAATGGATTATAAATTACGCATTAGACCTACCGCTAGAATGGGGTCGAATTCCTTGTCATCATCACATGTATATTCCGTTGGTATTCCGGCGAAACACACATAGAACTTTTGGCAGCTGGTCTCGTGGGGAATAATCGAAATAGTTGTCTCGTTTAGAGTACAGGTGCTGGGTTTTGATGTTGTGGGTCCTTGCGTTGTTGTGGAATTGGAAGGACCTTCTGTTGTTGTTGAATTGGAAGGACCTTGCGTTGTTGTTGAATTAGAAGGACCTTGTGTTGTTGTTGAATTAGAAGGACCCTCTGTTGTTGTTGAATTGGAAGGACCTTGTGTTGTTGTTGAATTGGAAGGACCTTGCGTTGTTGTTGAATTAGAAGGACCTTGTGTTGTTGTTGAATTAGAAGGACCTTGTGTTGTTGTTGAATTGGAAGGACCTTGTGTTGTTGTTGAATTGGAAGGAGCTTGTGTTGTTGTGGAGTTTGAAGACGGTGTGCTTTGGGTAACAGTTGTGTTAGTGCCTGGCGCTCCAGTTGTCGTAGTATTGGATGAAGGGGTAGTGATTCCACAACCGCCTGGCTTGGGCCAGTCACAGACCTGTAAATAAAATCAAATATTTTTAATTTGCACATTTTCTTTCTTACATTAACTATAAATGAAAGACGGGTGATCAAAGGGTTTACATCGACCTGGGCACAAGTTGGAGAGGTCAGCCAAGTAAGATGATGCCAAACTGTTCAATGCCTTCCGTACCACAAGGAAAACACTAATCTCAAATCTTTCTGAGACTCACAAGTTGACAATCTTTCGTGCAACCATATATAAACGGAATCCGACGGGCGTGGGTTCAAATCCCGGCGTGCGCAAATAAATCTTATTTCATTAATTTGTTTTTTTTTCTCAATTAATTAATTAAAAATAATACATAGTATATTTGAGCACGTTTCAGAGTGGAAGATGCTTTCAGTATCGCCCTGGTGAAAGATCACCATTCAGAACTGAAACATTGCTTTAAATGACTTAAGCAGGTATTTCCCCACCTTCCTCTCCCTTCTCCTCCCCTCACCGCTAACTTCAGCCTCACAACATTCCCTGATTGGAGATGCCATAGTCCCACTGGCTCCAGAAAGTTGGGAGCAGTTGGGACTCTTGTGCGCTATTCACATGAAAAAAAAAGAGTTGCTGTTCTTAATACACCCCATATTTTCTAGTTTTTGAGATATTATGCCGTGTTGCGCTTCCTCCTTCTTTTAATGTTTCGGACAGCGTTACAGTGTTCATTATCAGGGTAGATGTGTAGATTGTAGAGAAGTATGTGTTTATATATATATATATAGAACTGATACAATAATCCTCTTAGGGCCGGTATTATAGTATAATAATAATTAGTACAATTAATGTGGTTTTCGGCGTTTAGTTTTGGAGTAACCATCAAGTACCGGATACAAAGACCTATTAAACTTAAGCTTCGGTTTTTGTGGATTTCAATTGCTTCCGTAATTAGGCGTGCTCTATGCGTTTTAGGTCTTCCCAGCACTTTAGGAACAAATCCAAAGTAATGGCCGTTTTCAGTTAATTACCGATTTGTCTGTATGGCCGAGTTTGAAAGCATTCTGAGATTCTTTTGGAAATGGTCCATTCTGTCTGACCTACATACACCTTGCAGTTAAGATCATAAACTCCACCTGTCTCCAGAGATAACATGGCTTTTGCAGACCTCAGAAGGTCTTGGATTTTAGTTTTTGTTCTGAAAACAGACTTGGTGCTTTCTTTCCTCAGTATCCTGGGAATTTTGTCAGTAACATTGTGAACATAAGGTAAGAAAGCGCAGCTTTTTGACTCTTGTTCAATTCCGTCTTGGTTCGCAACACGGCATAATATCCCAAATACTAATTAAGAAAATACTATTCTCCGTGAAAATCTGTAATCATATCATTCACCATATTGAGCATTAGGCATTGCTTCCCAACCTTCCTGTTTCCTATATTTTTATCCTCTCTACTCCCTTGACAACATATTCCAATTGAGGACGTCGTCACATTGACTTAAAAATAGGCACACCAGCATATAACATACCAAGTAACTGTGCATGTACTAGTGCTGGGTGTAGACGAAAATTGCATCCAACGTCAACGACGTTATCGTTGACGATTTTAAACTGTTGAGAATAACCGTTGAAAATAACACCTACGTTAATGCAACAACAATGATTACAATTTTTTTTTATATGTACACTACCTACTATCTACACACATTATTATTATTATAAAGATTAGAAATAATTCCATAAAATCACTTCGATTATTGTTCACCATTTTGTTTTAGCACTTATGAAGGCACTTCACTTAACTATTCCCAGTTTAAACACACTAAACGTTTTTTATTTTACAGTAAAAAATTATTTTTTATTATTATACCTAGTTTAATATATATTTACGTGAATTAAATATAATTTAACTATTTTATTTTTCTTCACTAATCTAAATTACAAAAACATGTATAAGCAATTCGTTCTACTAACACTATTATTAAAACGTATAACATATTATAAATTATTAATAATTGCGGATCCAACATCAATTATTTGCATAATAGGTATTTGCACTTGGGAAGTAAAACAATAAAACTAACAAAAACAGATCAAATTCGCGCGACAATGACACTAACAAAAAATAATAAATAATGATCACAATCGTATTAGGGAATCTCTTCTAACGGGGCATACCGCGGACACCTAATAATAATCCTGTAATAACGTTGAAAGTTGAAACTGTTTAATGACATTGGCCCGTTAGCAGGTGTTGGATATTATTAGTATTGATAAATAATTACGCTACATTATAAATAACATCATTTGAGTTTTTGCTTGCCAACGATAGATTTGCTTGACGCTTGGTGCTACCTATTGGCCGTATGGAATACTGAAATCCAAAACAAATGTGTAGTAAGTAGGAAGGTACATAACCAAAAGACCATTCCAAATATTACATAATGTCATTCACAAAGTGTAAACTGTTCACCCTTTTTTGGCGCTAATACTGATAAAATGGGTGCATAGCCGGTTGACTCGTTGATTGCGTTGAAAAATTCAACGGGCATTGCAAAATATAAGTATTGATGCATAAAGAATACCAGTTGAATTTTTGCTTGCCAACGATAGTTTTGCTTGACACTTGGCGCTACGTATCGACCGTTTGGAATACCGAAATCCAAAATAAACGTTTAGTATGAAGGTGCATAACTAAAGAACTATTGACTCGTTGACTCCGTTTAAAAATATTCGACATTATGTTTAATTTATTAACTTTTTACGCCATATTTTTTCAATAGTGTTGGGCGTTGACGGCATTTAGCTATTATTTCCAACGGCTCGTTATAATTTGATTCACTACTAGTTTGTACGTATCTTCTTCGGGAATTCGCTATACAACCAGCACACCTAGAGCAGCGTGGTTCGAGGCTAGGGTGTCACCTAGAACTAGGACAAAAATTAATTTGGGGACTTACATTAGCTTCAGGATTGAAATCCAGACCAGCCGGGCAGCTGGCCTCGACCAGGGAGCCGAGGGTGCAGTAGTAGAACTTGTCGCAATACAATTCGTGGGCGAAGTAGATTGTTTCGGTCTGGTTGGCAGGGCAATTTGGCACTCTAAAATAACCTGCGCTTGTTGAGTTTATTGATGGACCTTCTGTTGCTGTAGAATTGGAAGGATCTTCCGTCATTGTTGAATTTGAAGGATCTTCTGTTGTTGAGATGAAAGAACCTTCTGTTGTTGTTGAATTGAAAGGACCTTCAGTT
>JAHDVE020005921.1:0-40337 GCA_022606495.2 Halesus radiatus | reverse complement strand
TCACTGTATCAAAATGATTAATTCCTTGGCCCAGCCTTCGCTATAAGATGACAGGACGATGAATTATAGACTAGAGTATAAGGGACGTCAGAATAACTTAATATTTTATGCTCTGAACAGTTCAGAAGTTTAGTTTGACCGCACATTATGATTTCAAGCTTTGAATACCAAGAGACATCATTTTATGCCCGATGTACGCAGACCCAAGTTTGCTCGAGAATTTAAAGGAGCTTTGAAAAATAAAAAGCTTTCTTGTAGGAAGAAATTTTCAAATTTTATTAAGGAAACTTTTTTAAATGTCTTTCCACACTAACCACCAAATATTTGTAATTATTTAGAATTGTAACTTAAATCGAAGATATAAATCCTATAAAATCAAAAAAAATGCTACACCTAAACAATTAATTTTGGCAATTATTTCATTTTTTTTTTTATTAAAAAGTGAATAATAAATTCCCATGCATTGTATTCCCAAGAGTTAAGAAACTCATTGTGAAATCACATGCAGACCTAAAGTACAGTTTTTAGAAATAATATTTTACGGTATACACATATAATACATAATTAAAATTCACAATACATTAATAGCATTTGCAATACATAATTAGATTACAGAGACACTTATTATAAAGACACACATCACCGGTACATTATATATTTATACTAAATCTAGAGACATTACATTAATCGTTTAAGTATTCATTTTTAAGCATCTTACTATGAGGCTTTTTGCATTTGCTTGTGAATACAGCACAAAAGTCCCAACCTTCCGAATGCAGTGAGACCATGGCTTCCTTAATTTGGGTATGTTGTGAGGCTAAAGGGAAGGGAAGGAGATAAGAGAGAGAAAGGATGGTAAATACTTGTCTTTTCAGATCTTGTAACTAAACACTTCTTTTGCCATTTCAAGCAATGTTTCAATGAGCCTGAGCGATGCTTAGAGTCTGTACAACTCTGTGACGTGACGCATGTATATAATATTTTTTATTATATCGACCTCTGTGTTTCTTCCCTTCTCCCTCTTCAAGACCCATGTTCACTCCCTGTTTTCTTCAAAAATACTCTCCACATAGCATCCCCAAAGATGAATCAAGCTCTGAGGGAAATTACTTTCGAAGTTAATGTTAAAAAAATGGACTGAATACATTGAAATCGATAGAAAAACGTTCTCAATAGTCATTTTTTGTTTGGTGTGAATACCCCACAAGAGTCCCAACTGCTCCCAACCCTCTGGAGCCAGTGAGACTATTGCATCCCCAATTGGGATATATTGTTTGGCCGAAGGTAGTGGTGAGGTGAAGGAGATGGGGAAGAGGAAAGTGGAAAAGTACCTGGCTATTCAGAGGTGATCACCAAACACGGCTAAAGCCATTTCAATCAACGTATTTCACCATTGCGATACTGAAAGTATCTACCTCTCTTAAATGTGCCGCAAATATGCTATATATTTAATAGAATAAATTTTGAAATGACACAATTTAATCAAATAAAACTTAAGTGCTAGATAGGAATTTGAACCCGCGACCTCCGGATTCGTAGCCGAGGATCGCAACCACTCAATTACAGATCGCACTAAAAGGAGATTTAAATTTGTGGATAATGAGATTCTTTTTATCATTATAAAATTCATGGAATTTATAAACATTTCCCCGCGTGCTTAAATTAAGATGGTAGCCAGTAGATAATACGTAGTTTACAACGTAAATCGTAGCCAGTCTGTCGTAACAGTAAACTTACCTAATAAATTTATTCATCAGGCACTAGCTTTACTACCCGGCTTCGTCGGAATTTCAGCGTTCTTTTTTCTTAACCCTTTCAGACCCAAGTTAAAACTGGCAATGATAAAACATATATGTGATGCTTGTTAACACCTTGAGACTTATTTAATTAATTTCGCTGTTTTATTTTTATTTTTCATTTTCAAATTAAAAGTTTTTACTACTTTCATTTGAAATAACTTGACGTTTCTCTAAAGCCGTGTTTAACTTAAAATCACGATTTGATTATCGAAAATACAAAATTAAACATTAAAAACTTTAAAATTTTCATTTAAAAAAACATCTACCGGCACCGTACAGTGCAAAAGCGTACAGTGGCAGGCACAGCGCAGTAAGGAATATTCACATTACACCGTGCGTGAATGTGTTCATAAATAATATATACGTCATATCCATTAATGGTTCAGTTGCATACATAATTTACATAGCGGAGCTAGCCGTTAGTACCTACCTAAAGTAATTAACAGAAAAATTTGAAACTTTTCAAAGTCCGCGACATTGTAAATATTTGTAACTGTAAATAATTTTTATCGTAAATCTTAAATAAAATAATGTTTCAAATAAATACCTACTCTTCTTTTGCCAATAAACTTCTAATAAACATAATATCAATGACAAAAAAGATTTAAACAGTAACTGCAATATCTTGCAATGTGCAGTGTTTTCTAATATTGTGTTCTGTGCGTGCAAAATCATATCTTCTCAAGCGAAAACTTTGTAATTTAACGTTTTAATATGGAGTGACCTACCAGATAAGTATGTTTCTGAATCTGTAACAACTTGTATTTGTACAGCGCCCTTGAGGTGATTTTTCACAAAAACGGCGCTATACAAGTCATCTTAGTAGCATTATTATTATAATATATGGAAATACTTTTGCCTTGCTTGTCACTTTACGTTGTCTGCATTGAGCGGTGCTGGTAGTTGTAAAGCGAACTTTAAGGATGTGGAAGTTGAAAATAAACACATAAAAATTACACCGCCTGAACAAGTAGCTAAAATCAAATGAAAAAATAGCGCGCAAAGTCAGTAATCAAATATTCGTACGATACGAAATGATTAATAAATTAATGAAAAATATTGAACTTGACAAACAATATGGCGACTTTCAAATTTTGAAATTGTTAAAAAAAATAATGTGATTTTCGCAAAACAGTCTCAACCTTCTGAAGCCAGTGAGACTATGGGCATCCAAAATTGTGGTATGCTGTCTGGCTAAAGGTAGTAGGGAGAGGAATAATATGGGGAAGAGGAAGGCGGATAACTACCCGGAAAGTCAGATCTGGTCACAAAACACGGCTAAACCTATTTCAAGCAACGTTTCAATTCTGCCTTTCACCAGAACGATACAGAAAGTATCTACCATTCTGGAACAATAAAAACTTATTCAAATATGATCACATCATTATTATTGTGCAATATTTACCTTACTTTTGTGCATTATTTATCTTATTATTGTGCAATATTTACCTTATTATTGTGCATTATTTACCTTATTATTGTGCATTATTTACCTTATTATTGTGCAAAATTTACCTTATTATTGTGCAATATTTACCTTATTATTGTGCATTATTTACCTTATTATTGTGCATTATTTACCTTATTATTGTGCAACATTTACCTTATTATTGTGCATTATTTGCCTTATTATTGTGCAATATTTACCTTATTATTGTGCAATATTTACCTTATTATTGTGCAATATTTACCTTATTATTGTGCAATATTTACCTTATTGTTGTGCATTATTTACCTTATTATTGTGCATTATTTACCTTATTATTGTGCAACATTTACCTTATTATTGTGCATTATTTGCCTTATTATTGTGCAATATTTACCTTATTATTGTGCAATATTTACCTTATTATTGTGCAATATTTACCTTATTATTGTGCAATATTTACCTTATTATTGTAACGGCCCCAATGCTATATCGCCATTGTAGTCCCATTCGCCGTATACAGAATTTCGGTAATAATTATAAAGATATTGTCCACATATATAGCAGTTCAATAACAAAATATAAACACATCTCATTTATTTCGCCAAGTAGAACTAGTATAATTGAACAAATTACATACCTCTGCTTCGAACTGATTAATTAAGAGTCCCAGCTACGCCCATCTGTCTGGAGCCAGTGAGACTATGGCACCCTTAATTGGGATATATTGTAAGGGTGAAGGTATTGGGGAGGGGAAGGAGATGGAGAAGAGGAAGGCGGGGAAGTACTTAATCTAAGTATTACATAACCTAACCTATCCAAACCAAGCCAAACCTAATCCATCCAAACCTAACCTAACCAAACCAATCCAAACTAAACCTAACCTAACCCTCAATTATGTTAACCTAACTACCGTTGGAGTATTTTTATTCTACGAAAATGGGACTACAAATATTATTTGATTTATTTAAAATAATTTTACATTAACAATGAAAAGCATTTGATTTATTGAAAACAAAACAAAATAATAACAATAAAATATATTCTTTAGAATTAAATAAACAAACAGTGCATATTTAAATATAGATTTTGGTTTATCTCTGTTATAACCCATTTTATGTAGGTACTTTTTCACAAGTACGGATTTAAAAAAAAAAAAAAAATAACCTTTTTTTCTTAACATAGTGTTACCTACTTCAGTTCCAAATATGGAGACTTCGGACGATTCGATAATATAAAAATGTTGAAATGTTGAAATATTATTACTAGTAAAATCAGTAAAGTTATCTATGTCAAGCTATAAATACGTATTTGTGACAAGCACTCGTATTACCCAAAACCATTTCAATGATATGTGTTTTTTTTATTCACGCCTAGAAGGCTTTTACATGTTGATGCATTTATCACATAGTTATTCAATGGAGTATAATAGTATAGTACATATAATAATAATTAGATTGTAATAGAAGTATGTAGGTACAATATAAGTAAGTAATAACAGTTTTACCTGTGGTAACATTATAACGCAGGTTGCACAAAAGAGTATAACAAGTGGCTTAGTACATAATATAATAACATAATTATAAAAGAAGTAAGAAGGAAGAGACTGTGTTAGTAACTAGTTACAACGTAATGGTTGGTTAATAGGTTTATAATTATTACAGAACATAAAGCGTGTTTACAATACAGCAAACCGTTATTTTATCAAACGTTCTAAATAATACAAGGATGTTCCATAATTGTCCGTTCTTGTCTCGGAGAAATAAATAAACAAGTAAAGATACTTTTATTTTATTACCAAACTACAAAAAAAAAATAAAACAAGTACATATTTATCTAGGTCACATTCAACAGAAAATTCCGCACTGGCAATAACTGCAACCTAGAAGCGGCGTAGCTCCATAAAGCCCAGAAATCCACAAATAATAATATCCGAGAGTGACACATCGAGTATTCGTTTTCTGGGTCCATTGTGAGCTAGGCCAGCCTCCGTCGGCAGTCGAACCCGGAAATTAAACTGTCTGTGACGTCATATACCATCTCCGCCTACCCCGACAGCGGCGGGGAGGGGGTGCGCAAGTTTAAGGGTGCTAAGCGTGGCTTCCGGTGTAATGGTGTTTGCGTTCTTGATGGTGGCGGCTTGCGCTATCTACTATTTAAGGATGTCTTATGAAAACGCTTAGCGTGGCTGTACAATGGGAAGCATGCTTTTTGAGGAGTGTGTAATATAGTTAATGTTGTGTTATTTTTGTAGGCACACATCAATATAGTTAACTTTATTGTCAGATGCGTCGCCGCCGTGAATATTTTGGAAACAAAAGTCTTTGGATCTTAAAAATAGTTCATTAGATACTCCCATAGATAATGGAAACAAAGGAAAATAAGGCATGGAATCGTGCCAACTGTCATCGAGCTACGATGAAACTGCACGGACTATCAAAGCGGCACGCGGAACCAATGAAAGTTATGTGTTTGCTGTGTAGATAGAAACAAAGACGGGACGCTGCTGTGCGTTAATGCTGTTTCCAGTTGTACGAGTGAACGAAGTTGGCGATACTTTTGTGCTCGGTTTTATACTAATAATAGTTTGTGGCTTATCTCCCTTATTTCTATGATTTATTTATTTGATTTTACCCCGATCTGGGTTTTTACATAGATTTTTAGAACATAAAGTAATGTTAAACAATACTTTTTAAACTTTAAACAATAAATAGAAAACTAATAAAATATTATAATAAAAATCAATAACGCTGCATTATCCGCACTAAAATAATTTACTGTAGAATTCATAAAAGTGCTGGTATAGATGACGATTTATTTTATAAATGGAGTCAGCAAATATTTCAACAATAACTCCAAACATAAGTCATGGTGTTTGAAAGAGAGAGTATTAAAACGGTGCACAATATAGTTGTGAATGACGAATACTTGGAGCAGGTCGATGAGTTTGTATATTTGGGAAGTATGTTTACGAGAGATGAAAAGACTGTTAGGGATATTGAAAGAAGGGTGAATGCCGGAAACTCCATTAACGGAGGACTGAACGCGGTTGGCGCTAACAAAAAGTTGCCCAAAGAAGCGAAGCTAGCAGTCCACAATGCAGTTCTGATACCAACCCTGATATATGGCAGTGAAGCATGGAATTGCGAGAGGAAGGATGAAAGTAAACTGAATGCCGTAGAAATGAGATCTCTGAGACGAATGTGTGGTAAAACCATGTATGATAGTGTGAAAAATATTGAGATCCGTAAAGAATGCAAGGCTGATGTAAGCGTAATGAGTAAGATTAATAATAATAATAATAATAATAATTGGACCATTTATATAGCGCCGCTTTTGTGAGAAATCACCTCAGGGGCGCTGTACAAATTGTAGTTAAATTATCAAAACTAAATTTAATGCTAAATTGGAAAATAAAAAAGAAGCTAATTGTATTTATTCCTTACGATATATTGCAAGACGCTAATACAAATGATAGAGTGATTGTTTTCATTATATTCAAGAGTATATTTAAGCTAAGACAAAGAATTATTATCCATATTTTTAGGATAAATAACACAGAATACTCTTAAAAGGGTGGAGCGGCGGGGGAGGATGGTGGCCGGTGGGATTGATCCAGAGGGCCCTCAAAATCTTCTTTGTCTTGGTGACGCCCCTGGGCGGCGTGACGGGACGGTTGGTGTTGGTCTGCACGTACGCCAATAAGAGATTAAGAAAGAGACGCTTAGATGGTTTGGGCATGTGGAGCGAATGAATAAAGAAAGGAGTGTAAGAAGAATGTATGACGCGAATGTGAATGGAAGAAGAAGCCGGGGACGTCCGAGGAAGACATGGCACGATCAAGTGAATCAAATACTTGAGTCGAGCCATGTCAGAAGTCGGAATAATAGAAGAGAATGTATGAGACGGTGTATGAATGTGAATGAAGCAAGAAATGTATGCCAAGATCGAGTTGTTTGGCGGTCCGTCCTCTCTGCCTACCCCTGTGGGGAAACGGCGTGATGGTTAGTTAGTTAGTTTTACCTCCAAAATTGTTGCCCAGATCGTACATCCCATTGGTTAATTAGTGTGACTGATAGTTGTTGCAGAAAAATTTAACATTTTATTTTGTGTTCCCCGTCGGTACATGATATTTTAGAGTGGCGACGATGGCGGGGTTGTCAATTAAATGGTTAATGTCTCTATATAATACAACTAAGCCTGAAATAATAGTGCTGTCTGTCAGACAGCGTAATTAGATGCAATCGATTCATAAAACTTACATAATTATCGTTTTGAATGGGAACTCTGAGCTTAAAATTATAATAACTAAGAAATTTGTGCTGAAACCGTTATCTGTGAGTCCTCCTTTGGTTGCGTACAAAGTTAACGTATCAAGGTGTACACGGTGGATTTTTATGTGACAAAGATTTGCCAAGCATAAGTAGATTTACTTATTTACATTAACAATCTATGACATTTTGACATTCTGTGCATTATGTTTTAGACATTAGTATGTTTCAACTATAATTTTATATATTGAAAATTAATGGATAAAGTTGTTCCCTACTTGCTAAACCGGTTTGGGCCGTGTTATGGCAAGTAGTCCATTTTTTTCGTAGTAATGCGAAATAAGCTATTTTGTGAACATACATGGAGTACATCTTACATTAGTATATTATAATAAAACAAATTTAAAACTTTTTTCCACTTTAATTTTTATTTGACCGTAACCGGGTTTCAGCTCGTTAGAGCCATCTTCAGACTGGTACAAATTATTCTAAATCTATGGTTTTTATACACAACATATGGGGGAGGGGAAGAGGGGTGGACTACAAGGGTTTAACTCAATTATCTTAATTACATTTGTTATTAGGTCGTTTTAGTAATTCTAGTATTCTAATTTGTTTTATTATAATATACTATAATGGAATTCCACCATGTATTAACAGTTTCAAAAATAGAAATATTAAAAAGTGCAAACACAGCGACACTGAAGAGACTCTACAAAAAACTCATTCTTAAACGACGGATGGCTTCACAACATTTGTGGTTCAATCGAGAGTGCAAGAAACGGGGCCTTAACATGGACTACACAGGAGATGAAGAACTACATTAGCACTCACCGGAGTTAAACCCTTGTAGTCCACCCCTCTTCCCCTCCCCCATATGTTGTGTATAAAAACCATAGATTTAGAATAATTTGTACCAGTCTGAAGATGGCTCTAACGAGCTGAAACCCGGTTACGGTCAAATAAAAATTAAAGTGGAAAAAAGTTTTAAATTTGTTTTATTATAATATACTATAATGGAATTCCACCATGTATTAACAGTTTCAAAAATAGAAACATCTTACATTATTTGGTATTTATATATATAAATAAAAAAGATAGATGTATTTATAGAGGGCAGGTCCCGGATAGACCGAGAGGTCCTGGTCGACCTAGATGCGACCGTTACCTTTTTGGTTTCTGCGTATTTTTTGTTTCATATTTTCAATTAAGATTTGTTAATATTATCTTCACCGATTAAAAAATATTACAATAAGGTTTATAAGCTTCAATAAGTTATTCCAGATAAGGTTGGATTTTATTTATATTGCTGTAGACGAAAATCTCATATTAAAGTTTTCAAGAATCTTGTGAAGCTAGCAGTCCACAATGGAGTGCTGACACCAACCCTGATGTATGGCAGTGAGGCATCCAATTGGCGTACGAAGGATGAAAGTAAACTGAATGCCGTAGAAATGAGATCTCTGAGACGAATGTGTGTTAAACCATGTGTGATCGTGTGAAAAATATTGAAATTCGTAAAGAATGCAAAGCTGATGTAAGCGTAATGAGTAAGATTAAGAAAGGGAGGCTTAGATGGTTTAGGCATGTGGAGCGAATGAACGAAGAAAGGAGTGTAAGAAGAATGTATGACGCGAATGTGAATGGAAGAAGAAGCCGGGGACGCCCGAAGAAGACATGGCACGATCAAGTGAATCAAATACTTGAGTCGGGCCATGTCAGAAGTCGGAATAATAGAAGAAAATGTATGAGACGATGTATGAATATGAATGAAGCAAGAAGTGTATGCCAAGTTCGAGTTGTTTGGCGGTCCGTCCTCTCTGCCTACCCCTGCGGGGAAACGGCGTGATGGTTAGTTAGTTAGTTAGTTAGTTATTTAAAAAAAAACAACAACATTAGTTTGTAATGAAAACAAACATACTCATCACAATTAAATATACAAGATATATCGAAAAAGTACGACAACGCAATCATTTCTTCGAAAGATGTGAAATGATTTTGTGGCGTCATTATTAATGTAATAAAGAAGAACAACTTTGTTTAAACCACCATTTTTAATATGTAAATATCTACATGTTTCAGAAGCAAACCCCATCAGGATAAACAATATACTAAAAATACTCACAAGAATAGACAAATTATAAACATAAACAAAATTAATAATAAGTGATGAAAGTAGGTAAGTAATTAATTAAAGATGTAAAAATAATAAAAAAAAATAAAAAAGCAAACAAAAAATCATTATAAAATATTAAATAATCAATTTTAAAAAGAAATCATTTTTATTACTATTATTATTAATAAAATCAAGAAAATTGCAATGCATAAAAAATAAAAAAAATATTATTATATTATTATTGAAATTTATATTTATTGTATTACAAATATGGTTATGAATGTGATAATAATTTAAAGAGATTGTTAATAATATTTAATTGACAATTAACAATTTTCCGAATTTCTAAAATACATATGTTATAAACATTAATTTTAACACATAAATATCAACATCTTGAACCATTTAATATATACGTATATATGTGTGTGTGTATAAAAACAGTGGTTTAAAAAGGTTATTATTATTAATTATTTGAATTTACAATAAATTTACGAATATATAAAAAAAAAATTAAGCAATGATATGCTTGATATTTTCAGCAGCCGAAAGATTACTCATTAAAAGTTTTTTTTTTAAATCTAGTATTGAATACATTTCGTGTACAGGGTATTTTTAGTTGGGGTGTAACCTGTTGTATATGAAGGGACTAAGGAAAGTACAAAGTTACAGAAAGTATAAAGAAAAATACAGAGTTGGGTAGTACTAATAGGTACTCGATCAGTGACGTATAACCCACGGCCCGTGAGCCTCGTGCGACCCACTTGACTAAATAAAATAAATAAAAACAAATAGCATTATTTTATTCCTTAGTCTTCGGCCTATAATTTATATTTTGAATGGTTTCCATTCTATGGAGGTACACGACCAAGTGATGTTTTTGACAGAGCGGAAGTGAGTTTTGACATTTCTTATTTAATAGCAATCATTCGGATTTTCGGGTTCTATCCTGCTTTGATCAAAATATTTTACGATTTCCGTTATGTTTTACAAAATACGAAAATGTATCGCCACAAATATCGCTGTCTTCAATGTTTTGAATCACCCGCCCAAAACTACAAGATTTTTTTGAACATGTTCCCTATATTTTCAGATTGATAAAAATTGATAGAATTTATTGGTTTGACCTTTGGGATAAAAAGTATTTAGCCTGCGGCGTTTTTGTACATTCTATTATTGCTTTATTAAATAATTACCATTTTACAAGATATAAAAAGGTTAGGTATCTAACCAAATTTTATTTTAAAACCCTCACTTATTTATAAAGCAGCTTTTTTAAGACATTTTTATATAAAATACAATTTTTTTTCATTGAATTATGAATTGCGTTATTTTAGGCAAGTACCTATTTAATTTTAATTTACAATAGGTATACTGCTTTCGGAGAGTTGGGAGAGTTGGGTAAGTGTCATTGATTCTTTTTTCAACTGGAATATACAAATACTTAATGTTTGTGTGCGACTAAGAGGAATTGTCAGTGGATTATATAAATTAAAGTTCTTTATTCCAATCACATTCGAATAATTTATTTATCATTAGCTGAATCTGTTATAGGTTATGGAGTTACGGCTTGGGGACTTTCCTGTAAAATATATGTCAATCATGTTCAATCAGTGCAAAATTGGTTAATTTATTATTTCATGAATTTTTATATGAACAAAGGCATAATTTTCAAAACTTTTACAGGAAATCAATATTCTTTCAGTACGAGCAATTCTCTCGGAAAAATTATATTTCAAAATATTATTAACCCTTCATAATATATAAATAGGTTATAGCACACTTCTCATTTAGAATGAAGGATAAATTTTTGAAAGGTTTATAAACAAACATGGAAAAAAATCGTTGGAATACATGATTCATAGCTGTTTAAATATGTAACCTGTTGAAATTAAATATTGTGTTCAAATAAAAGTGTATTGAATTAAAGTAAAACTCGGCTATCTGAAAGTAACTGTTTGCATTAGATTTTTCGGATATATTATTTTATTTAATATTCATTTTTGTTATTTATGTTTTACTTTAGGTTTTTTATGGTTATAAGTAGAAATCTTTTTATTAAAGATTATTACGAGATATATATATATTTTTTGAATATTTTATTTATCTATTTAACATTTATATTGTTTCCTACTTGTTACGTGCATTTCGTTTCGTGGAACTCAAATAATCTATTTTGTGAACATAATAACATATTTCAAGTTTACTTTATGTAATGTAAAAATAAAAATAAAAATTAAAATTAAAAATAAAATTAAAATTAAAATTAAAATTAAAATTAAAATTAAAATTAAAATAAAATAAAAAATTAAAATTAAAATTAAAATTAAAATTAAAATTAAAATTAAAATTAAAATTAAAATTAAAATTAAAATTAAAATTAAAATTAAAATTAAAATTAAAATTAAAATTAAAATTAAAATTAAAATTAAAATTAAAATTAAAATTAAAATTAAAATTAAAATTAAAATTAAAATTAAAATTAAAATTAAAATTAAAATTAAAATTAAAATTAAAATTAAAATTAAAATTAAAATTAAAATTCAGATTAAAATTAAAATTAAAATTAAAATTAAGAGTGAAATTTAAAATTAAAATTAAAAATTAAGAGTAAAATTAAAATTGCAAATTAAAATTAAAATTAAAATTAAAAATTAAAATTAAAATTAAAATTAATATTAAATTAAAATAAAAATTAAAATTAAAATTAAAATTAAAATTAAAATTAAAATTAAAATTAAAATTAAAATTAAAATTAAAATTAAAATTAAAATTAAAATTAAAATTAAAATTAAAATTAAAATTAAAATTAAAATTAAAATTAAAATTAAAATTAAATTTAAAATTAAAATTAAAATTCTCTCAAAGATACCTGTACTAAAAAAAAGAGTTTTTTATAGTAAAATTAAAACTATTTTTTTTTTTAAAGATTGTTTTTATGTGTTTTTATTTCATGTAGATTATATAAGCACCTTAACCGCAAAAACCGATTTTTCTAAAATTTCTTTAATTTTCTGAAAAAGAAATCTATACTTGCGACCCCACCGACTACAAAGTTAACATTGTGGGTAACCTGCGGCACGCGAACATATTTATAATAATTGATAAATTAGCCTTCCAACTAAAAAGGTTGTGCATCACCGCACGAGATGATAAAGAGTGGAAGTAACTCTCAGAATCGCATCGGTGAGAGATAACCGTTCAGAAAGGAAACATTGCTTGAAATAGTTCACGAGTATCCATGGTCTATTTCAAATTTTCTACTTTAGATTTTCACAATGAGCAAACACTTTGTGGATTGACGTGATGAATTAAATGCCATACTTTGCAGACACAGTGATCCACAATTTCTCTAACCACCCTGCCTTCCATAAACATTCCGCCCTCCACCCCATGGTCCACAGACTTGCCACCGTTCCACTATCCGATAAAATTTTTGTTTAAGAGTTATCGACTCTAAAATGTATTGCTTCAAATAATGGATACAATACTTTAATTGATAAAAACCTTTACAAAAAAATACGACCTGTATCCACCAACAAATTTTTATTCAACAGTACGCCCATCTCTAAAGTCACTACTAATAATAATCAAAACCATGGGTTGCATCAAATTCTGTAGATCAATATTTTTTCAAAGCTATTAAATTTCAAATTATTTGGTTTTTCTAAATTTGCGGAACATTTGATAAGTATTAATCGTTATTTTATACAATCTACTGAAATAAATATTCTACGCAAAAATGGAATAGGCCTAAGGCTAAATAACTTAGAACCCCTGGAATTTAAAAAAAAATTACTAAAAATTAATAATAGCCTTTTACTAAATAATGAATAAAAAATTTACTTCTGGCCCAATTTTAGACATATTTCCGTTCACCTCCAACTCTCCCTCCCCTAAAACAATCCACCACCTTACTTGATGCTCTGTTACCTTCTTTGTCTTTCGTAGTTTTCCCATCGACTACATAATTACATATATTTTATGGTATGTTTCTATTGTTATATTGTTGTCTCCCTCTTAATATTGTATGTCTCTTTTCCCCATTTTTACCTCAATATATACATACACACTCCTGTTATTTAATTAGTATATTTTAATTCCTGAAGACGATTCAGTCAAATCGAAACTACTTGACTTATTTATATAAAAATATTATAGGATATTTGGATTAGAACAAAATATCCTTTTATTTGATTCAATTGATTCGTTTGATTCATTTGTTTCGTTTGATACGTTTAAATCATTTGTTTTATTTGATACGATTGATTCATTTGATTAATTTCTATGTTATGCAATGTTTAGTGACCAGGTCTGCATAGCCAGTTATTTTCTAAGTATCTCCTTTCCTTTCCTCTCCATCTCTTTCACTTCCTGCAGCCTTATACAGAGATGCCATAATTCTACTGATTCCGGACAGTAGTTAGAGCTCTTCTTTAACCGAATCACACATTTAAAAAAAAATCCTATTACCGCACAAGAGTTAAAAGTGCCCGGATTCAGTGTGACTATGGAGGGAGATGCGGAGAATGAAAGTTGGGCAGTAAAAAAATGTTAATATTCTGCTTTCCTCACTTTCTCCACCTAAAATAGTCAAATCTATTGCTTCAATAAGGGGCCTACAAGTATTTATAATGATTTAAAATCCCAAGAGCTCCGGTGATGTACACTTAGTGAACATATTTATGTTCACCTTATCGAAACAATGTAAGACATTTTAATAAATCAATTAAGAAAACATTATCATTTAAATACATTAATTATTTTCTAGCAAAATCGGTTTTACCGATAATAAATCATTATTTTTAAAAACACCTCCAAATTAGAATTGGGTGGGAGTAAATAAAATCATATAAATAAATCGTCACAATTTGGAATAACCGCGCTTTGAAAATGGCCTTGAACGTCGAAACAGCACACAATTTTTTGATATATTGCGAATCTACTCGTCATTTCCACGAATGGTTAGAAAAATGACGGTGAACATTAAGTTTGATTTTTGCGTTACTTTCGCTTTTAAAAAACAGTTTGTATGTTTTTTCCTGAGTAATGAGAATCTTATAAGTTTAGTTCGCCAAAGAAGAAAAAAAAGGTATGTTGTCACTTATTATCTCATAAAAATCAGTGCCTTACTAAAAATTGTTGTAAAACATGTTTTTAACAATTTTTAAATACACATTTTTTAATTATCAATATTGCCATTGCCTTATATATATGTGCAATAAACATACCAAGAACAGATGTTTTTAATTTAAAATATCCACCCCGAAAATCGTTCATTGAAATGACGAATTAACGAGGTTTAATGTGGTTCGTACGAACGTTATGTGTCTGGGGTTATAAATATGTATGTAAAAAACACAAAATTTTAAACATAAATACTTCAGAAAAATCATAAAAACATATTTCTACTTATTTCTATAATAAAATAAATCATAAATAACAACAATCTTATGTAATTTAATTTTTCCCAATAATCTAATACAAATAGTTTCATTCAGCTAGCCAAGTATTCAATATATTCATTAACTGTTTTTCTTTAATACAATTTGAATTAATTAGACGTATCAACTCAGTTCACGTCACCGGCAAGGTAACGATTATATTTTAATTCTTCTCTTTATCGATTTTACCAAGTTACGCGGATCTTCAGACTTAGGCTGCTCTCTGACGGTCCGGTGAGGAAAGATGATTTCACTCGTTACTGCAGACACTGCACAGAAAAGTCAAGTTTGCTAAAGTAAGGTAACGGTTTGCAACGCAGTCCATTGTGGAACTTTTCTGCGCAGTGTCTCCAGTACCGAGTGAAATGTTCATTGCTCACCGGACGGTCAGAGAGCAGCCTTATACAACAGTTCAAAAAAATGCTCTGTAAGTAAGCATATATAGCGTTTAATGAGTTCTAGTTCCAATCTCCACGACTTGTTTCTACTTTGAGCGTTAGATTACTTGTCATTTTAATGTTTACAATTAAAAAAATCGTTATAAAATCGAAAGAGTAAGCAAACTAGCAAGAACTAACAATATAAATAATCGTTAATATTTTAAGCACCAGTTTAAAAAAAATTAAATTTCTATAACAAATCATGAATAGATAGTTATTATGGGATTCTTATAGAATTCGATCAATTTTCTCTACTGAAATGTCGTAGACGTTGTAGCCTCGAAGGAGCGATTTTATTTATTCATTGGAAGAAACACGTTTCATGTACGCCAGTGAAGCTTATAAATGGACCAAGAAGGATGAAAGCAGATTTAATGCAGTGGAAATGTGGTCACTCAAACGAACGTGGCAAAAAACGATCTTAGAACGAGGACATAAGGAAACAAAAGGAAAGGGATTTCTGTAGAACGAGGAAATAAAGGCTTATCGAAAGTAAGTATCGATTAAGACGGAGTATTCTGCGTTGAAGGTGTTTGGTGAATGCCGCGAAATACTTATAGATATCATATAATACAGTGGCTAAAGCGAAATATTGGAGAAAATGTGATCTTATAAGCAGAGAAGGATTGGGATGAATGAAGGGGAAGCGTAATTGGTGAAAATGAAATAATAATAATATTTGGATGATTTATCCCACACTATTTTTGTGAAAAATCGCCTCATTAGCGCCGTACAAATAAATTTACAAACATGTAATTTATAATTTCTTCAAACGATTGGTATTCCCTTTGTGGCGTCATTATTAATAAATGAATTTAAAAATATACATAGTATTCACCACTTTATAAATATACATTGATATCTACATGTTTCGAAAGCGACGCTTTCACCGGGAATATATGAATACTAAAAAAATAATTTCAAGCATAGACTACATTCCTGATGATGAAAGCATCGCTTTCGAAACAATGTACATTTATAAAGTACTAAGTATATTTTTTAATTAATTTATATATAATTTATGCTTTTCCCGGGCTCTATGCTACTACTAACTATAATAATAATAATAATTGGATTACTTGTATAGCGCCGTTTTTGTGAAAAATCACCTCAAGGGCGCTGTATAATCTATTATAACAGCTAAGGTCAAACTAAAGGCTTACAGTTTGTATCCACCAGTAGCGTGCAGCAAATAAAAGCTATGCCTACTTTTCTTTTTTTAAATTTTTGAAAAAAAAAATTAAAAACATAAATTTCTTATTTCATGATCGTTCTCCAACGAGGAATTGTTTCTGCTTGGGAAATTTCTAATTTTATAATTGCATTCTGCCTTAAACTCCCTATGTTTACACATTAGGGTGTGATTAGTAATGATAATTAATATGTGAAAAGCTAAGAGTAACGCACGCCAATGAAAAAAATAGTTAAAGTGATTTTTAAACATTGAATTTTTCATATTGAAAATGTCGACATCACTTGTATATTCGTTTGTTAAACTATGTAGGAGAGGAGTTGGCTAATTAGCTTCATAATTTATTTGTCAAAGGTGACATTGAAAAAGGTGTCTCGTGTGTTGTGTAGGTACCTTTATGTTGTAATTTTGAAAAGAAACATAAATCGCTTATAAATATAGATATATAAAAGGAAAGGAATGGGAACAAAGAGAAATAAAATAAAAACAAACGGATTTCAGTGAAAACTAAGGTAAGGTAAAAAGTGTGGAATTTTTTTTAATTAATTACCTAGCAGAACTTTTTTTATAAATAAACTGTTTTTTTTTAATTGAACAATAATATTTAATCATTGTAGAAAATAATATCAACATAACCCAAATGAAATATGAAAATGAAAAAACGAGAAAAAATAAAAAGATTTCAGTCGCATCTGGGACATAAGTTGGTTAAGCGGTTGCCCCGGATAGGCAGAGGTCCTGGGTTCGTGTCCCAGATGCGACTGAAACCTTTTTTTATTTTCTGTATTTTTTTCCGTTTTCATGTTTCATTTGGGTTATGTTAATATTATTCTCTACATTGATCAAATATTAAAATGAGGTTTTTAAATCTCAATAAAATAATTAATAATTAAAAATTTAATTTTTTTAAGCTTTAAATAAGTATAATGAAACTGGGGGGGAATAACTGTTTAAAAAACGTTAATTAAAACGAAATGTAGGGAAACAAAAAAAAAACAAAGTAGTACAAATGGAAAAAAGGAAATTCCAGTAAAAATATTCTATTTATGAAGACTATACAATTTTTGGAAGATGTATTTTACTACACAATTTATTGGAATAACTTATTTAAGCTCATAAACCTCGCAGTAATATTTAAATCATTGAACACAATATTAACAAATCTCAAATTAATTACGAAACAGAAAACTTAAAAGTAACAATCACACCTGGGAAACGAACCCAGGACCTTTGTCCTACCGGAACTAGCACTCTTACCACTGAACTGAAGAGACCTTATTACTTTCCGTTATTTTTATCGATATCATCTAAGAATTTCCAATATCACTACAATTAACTCCGATGTTTTTGGCTACTATCTTTCTGTATGATTGTTAGGTTCCACCCAAATTTATGTACATTCTAGATGGTGTCCTGGATGTACCTATATTTATTTATATAATTAAACGTCCAGAAGGCTTTTACGTACGAGTACGTCTTTTTTTAAATCACATAAATAAACATGCACAAAAGTTAATAACACTTGAAATAAAATAAATTGCACCACAGCTAAAAATATATAGAAAATATAAATTTTACAATTTCCACAAAATCCACAAAATCCACAAAGTCAATATTAATATTAATAAGAAATAAATAGATAGTGTGTAAAGTTGTCGTTAACATTCGTACAAATTAGGTAGAAATAATTCGTTCATACTCTTTGAAATTTGCCAAGTTTTGTCAAATGCATCCACATAATTTAAGTATGTGTTTCAAAGACTGTGTAAGCGTTGAATTGAAGAATGCAAGTTGTAGTTGAAATGGGATATACGTATGTAAAACTGTAATGTTTGTCTAGTTATTTATTTAGGTATCTATAGGCTGATTAATTGCAGGAGTCCAGAACAATCGAATTCACAGTTTTATTATTTTAATAAAAGGCTAGGTCCTTTATTTTCCGTCTGTTTTCTTAAGATGGAATATTAAAAATATTCATTAACGATGACTAATTTATATGTTCTAAAGGTACATATGTTAAGTTTAAAATTTATAAAACGTTGAAATTTTCTTTGAATTCTTTCTACATTTTGAAAATGTATTTCGTAGAAGGGCGACCACACTATGGAATTATGTTATTTTAGTATTCTAACTAGGCATTTATACAATGATTTTATTAATTGTTACGATGAAATAATAATAAATTGTTTTAACATAAATCTATTATATATTTAAAATTTGTTGAATGTGAGCAGTGAAATTTACTTTCTCATCCATTATAATGCCAAGATCTACTTCTCTATTACGATTAATGAATTTATTCAATTTGAATGATGGACGAATTATTTCCGATCTTGCGTTTTTATAAAAAATCTTACATATTAAAATTGACGGCCCTGATTTAATTCGGTTAATAAACAAGCATGTTCCTGCTAGAAACATAAGATTATAATTTCCGTTTTATTACAACAATACTGCAACGGTCGCACAATTTAATACTCCGTTATACAGAATTCAAAACTTTGGTGATATATACTCGTATACGCATATCACAGATATATGGAATATATCTCTGGTACAATACAAACGTGTACTCACGAACTCATTTATTTACCCATTATAGATTTCAAATTGAAGTATTATTAACTTCACTTCATTATAATAAAAAGAAGTTCTAATTTTTATCTTCCTTCAATAGACACTTATTCTTCCTTTGTTATTTCCAGATATTTTTGAAATTTATCTTTATTATTATACACGCCCACAAGGGCTCTTTATTGGTTACATATTTTGTATATCATAGTCTATGGCTTGTACGTTTTGTTATACTATATATGGCATATATGATAATATAGTCATATATGATAATATACACATATATGATAATATACTCATATATCATAATATACACATATATATGATAAAATACTCATATATGATAATTTACACATATATGATAATGTAATCATATATCATAATATACACATATATGATAATATACTCATATATCATAATATACTCAGATATGATAATGTAATATATCATAATATACTCTAATATCTTAATATTTTCTTATATCATAATATACTCATGTCATAATATACATATATATGATAGAATACTAATATATCATAATATACTCATAAATAAAATTAAAATACTCATATCATAATATATTCATATTTCATAATATATACTCATATCATAATATATGAGAAAATTTCATGAGATTGTTATTTACAATAAACAATACTACATTTTTTTAAATATAGGCAGGGCTTTCCGGGTTATGAATAACGTGATTATAATCGTATTTGAACATATCCTTCTACCACACACTAAGCTGAAGATGTTGCTTGTGTCGTTAAGGAAGGACTTAGCCACTACGCCTATGTCATTTTGGGTGAAGCTGTGCGGAGGGGATCCAAAAATAATTCATTACCTAATTTACCTACCGATTGAAGCGTAATGAAGTATGTTATGTAAGAGAGGGATTATTTGATGATTTGAAAATATAGAAGGGGTGGACTGAGAAAATATTATCTGGAGAAAAAATTATGAACATCGAAAATGCTACAGAAAAGAGTGCCATGTATTTAAAAAATATTTTATTAAATAAAGTTTACCGGATGTTTACTCAATTCAATATAAATAAAACATATTCACGATATTCACCAATAGTTTTTGACTGAGCTTTCGCATATTTTCATAGGAGATTTTTGAATACATAATTTTGAATGCACAAAACAGTGTTGTAAATAAAGTTGTTAATCTCACTCTGTACACAAAGGGATTATTCTGGAGCGATACAAATATTAACATTTAGTTTCTGTGTGAAATTTGACAGAGTTGATCGCATGGGAGTTGCAGAACTGTGATTACGGTGAAATTAAATTGTTTTGCTGAGCTTTGGGAATGGCATGAAATGAAAACGAGAGCTTTTTCAATCCAAATGCGAACAAAGCATTTCACAATCGAAAATTCAATAAAAACACTCATCCTGGCAGCTTTTCATGAGAGCATCCAACATATGAGACGATGTGTTAATTTTATGAGGTTCACTTAATAAAAATTGAACTCATTAGCGTTGATGATATCAAAATTGTGCATTTGAGTTTTTGTTGTTGCGAATACCGCACAAGAGCCTCAACTGCTCCTAAATGTCAGATTGGAGTACGGTAGGTATGTTATGTTATAGGGTAAAGGGAGTACGGAGTGAAAAGAGATTGGGAAGAGGAAGATTGGAATTTATCTGGATATTCGTATGTGATCACCAAAAACGGCATTTCGATTTTAAGCGACTTTTCTGAAAAGGGTTTCGGCGGCACAGTTGGTTCGTACATCTCTCCCGGATGAGAGGTCCCAAATTCGAATCTCGATCGCAAACTAATCCTTTTATTCTGCGCCGTTTTATTTTCGTATTCCATGAAAATGATTGAATTTTCTTTAATTTTAAAGAAAAACAAACATTCCTAAATTAAGAATAACCTGGCAATATTTTAAAATCTTCTACTAACATCACAGTAAGCGGAAGATGTTACTTGTGTCTTGAAAGGGGACTTAGCCAGCCGAGGAATCAAACTCACGATACTTATCTGGGACCCAGACGCGATGCCAACTCAGCCACTGACCTGTCTGTATAATATCATATGAATAATTAAGAAGAAACCTTTTTATTTACCATCGGAAGTATAATTTAATATAGTGTCCCATACATCAGAGGGCAGCTCGCTTCTCGAATTTTTCGAATTTCGATGCCATATTAACACCATAAGTAGTAGGATTTTTTCAAATATTGATCATTGATGGAGTATTCATAATCCTGGAATTTTTATCATTCAATTTAAAATAAAAAGAAAAAAACTAGACGCCATGTTATCATAAAAACTTCAAAAACAATCTGATACCACAGTCAGTATGTTGTTTTGTTTGTTTTTTCAAACGGTGCAAGTTCCAAGAGGTGAATGTCCCAATAAACCAAATGACGTACAGAAATTTTGAAAAGCTTTCAATTTATTTTTACGTCTGCTCGATATGAGCTGTCAACTTAATAAATAACAAGACAGTTCCAGAACGAACCTGCATTGGTTTCTGCGGTCCGTGAAACGTAAGCTGGAAATTGTATGTAATATGTATCAAACATCATGAACAAGAAATACGGAAGATCTGTTATGTTGACCACTAGAAAAAAAATTTGGGTGAAGTAATTTTTATTTTTGTTTTTCCTGAGCATTAGCTGTGTAACATTTTCTTGACAACATCTGATGCTTGTGTTAATTGAAACCGGTCGATAGTAATAAATTAAATAAATTTCGTGGCTACCAACAAAGTAATTAATTTATTTCATTAATACAAAGTGACTTGACGTATTAATGAAGCTTTCTACCAAAATGTTTTTGTTTTTGTTTTGAAGAGTTTTTTTTCACAATGTAAATTTGTTACTTCATTTAACTCTTTCTTCTTAAAATTGTTACATAGTTACTGCCCAAGAAATACGAAACATTTTTATTCTGTTTAAATTTTACTCTGGCGATGCTTGGGCTAAACGAAACCGGTTAGTATATTAATTAATATAAATTGTTGGTTTAAAACAAAGTATTTTTTTTTTAATTATCAACGGTTGGAACCAATCCTTTGAAAGAAAATAGTTAAGATAATCACATTTACATATTCCACACCAATGAACTCATTTCTAATACCTTGGACAATTCGCCTGTATTAGCCAACCTTAAAATTAAAAAAAAAAATTACGTCGTTAACGACCGAATGACAGACCGTTGCTTCGTATTATAAAACGACTTAAAAAACTACACAAAAAAAATCCTGTAATATGCTTATTATTTGGAATCCCTCAATATTTTCAAAGGCTGTATTCATTGCTATGCCTTTTCCTGAGAAAATGCTTGTAACAATAACTGCCGTTCTTCCCAACTCTGCTGAGCAACTGTAAAGCCAAAGTTTTGTCTCAATACTTTTAAACGGAGGTCTAGTTATGAAGTTTTTTTAAAGGTGAACAAATGTCAGTGAAATGTCAAACGTCATTATTCGTTCGAATGACAAAAATTTATTCCCGTTTTCGAATGTCAAAACATGTTTTTTATATGTTTTAAATAAAACTGAAAAGAACCTAACTAATTTTACTTATTATAAGCTACGTTTTGTCTTATTTTTCACAAAAGATAAACGTCAAATGTCAAGTGCACGTCAATGAAAGTGGGCGGGCACCCTTTTATAGTCTACAAAAGTGGGTGGGCACCTCTAAAGACAATTTAAGATAAAAAATGCTTGGAAACAGGCAAACAGAATGAATGCTCAACAAAACACTTGGCTGATCGGTGCCTCAGATTGGTCATTCGAAAAGTTGGGAAGAACGGCCGTAAATGTAACAACTCATATTTCAAGCTTCATTTAATGTAGATGGATCAATTAACAACGAATTGAAACAATTTTATATAATATATAAAACAATATTTTTAATTTAAGACACTGTATTCATAATTCTACGTGTTGTATTTGCCTAAGGGATGTTAATTGTACACACAACCTAAGCAATCCGGGATAAAAATACACTCAATTTATATTTTTTTATGAAATTGGGAAGAGCCATTTTGGTAAAATATTTTTGTCTTCACAATCACAGAACTTGCCTCATCCGCAAGTTAAGTTGTCTCGGGGTGGAGATCCAACAATAAATACAAGGAAATGATGTATTATACGTGGACAAATCTACCCCGTATAATATACCCATTCAGCAGCTAGCAGAGTGAAATGGTTCAGGAAATGTAGTTATTATTTTTGCGGTTAAGGGGCGCCATCATTTTTAATGGTGTTAAGGGATGTTAGATTATAAGATGTTGTAAGACGATAAGCATTCTTGGAAATAGAAAATATTTATTTTATTAATTCGAACAGGTCAAACACTAATAAACAGAATTACCACTAGACTCAAATTATATTTTTGTTTTCATTTTCACCTAACTATTAAAATTTTTTTTAAAATCAATCATTTTTGTACATCACTTTTCCATGTTATTTATTTGAAATATAGGACAATCTGTCTCTTTCTCCTCCCCCCACTCTTTACTAACCCTCCTCCCCCACTCACACCTCCAAACCCACTTCTATACCTAATTTATTGACCATTTTTTTGTAAAAATCTTAAGTTAGTATATTTTTATCCCTGAGAAAGGAACGGGGATTCCGAAACTAATTTAAAGTGGTGTTAGACTAAGCGATTTATTTAAAATTATTCTTTACATACACCGTGCCAACCAGTTTCGATACTACCTACCCATATCATTGAATATTTTCAATTTAAAATACATATCTTTAACCGGACGTTCCGGACGTCTGCAAAATTTGTTCACTCGAACGCATCGGTGACCTTCCTCTGCTTCTTCTGCCTTCCACTTTACCAGTGATCATCAACTTCTCCGGGTTGGAGTTCTCGATTTGGCGAGCAACTTGTCCAAAGAATCTCAGGATACGCTGTAGACAGACAGTTGATAGAATATTGTGGATGCCAAACTCTTCCAGAATTGATATATGAATGCGCCTTGATGTCCATGGTATCCAGAGTATTTTCCTCCAGCACTACGTTTCGACAGCGGCTATGTTTCCACACCGTAAAGTAATATGGTTTAAATCAGCGTCCGGACGAGTCTTATCTTAGTGGTCTTCGTTATTCCTCTATAACTCCACATCTTTCGCAATTTACGCATGGTGTCTTTTGTCGTGCAAATCCTTCTTTTCACTTCTGTTTCGCAACCTCCTCCTTCACTTATAGACGAGCCTGGGTGTATTAAGTTATTCACCTTTTCTAAGTCTGTGAGAGCATTTGTTCAGATAAAGGTGTATGCCGTGTCGATCACCAATAGTTTTGTTTTGGCTTTGTTGATCAGTAGACCTAGATTACGACTTTCTGCTTCTATTTTGGCAAGGAGGTGATTCATGTCTTTTTCAGAAGAGGCGATGAGGGTAGTTTCATGTGCATATCTGAGATCGGAGATTTTTTGCCACCAATGTTAATTCTACCTCTCCAACCATCAAGAACCTTATGCATTATATATTCCCCATATGTATTAAACAACATTGGTGAGAGAATGCATTCCTGACGTACCCATTTCTTCACTTTAAATGTGTCGTTTGGGTGTCAATTTTAATGCATGCATGTCCTTCGGTATACAGATTTATAACGATAGATATGAACTCCCATCTCATAGGTATTTTCCGCAGATGGCTCCACTGTGCGCACTCAAACGCTTTGTAGTAGTCAATGAAGCATAGCATAGCGGGCAAGTTGAACTCCCGACATTTCTCGATAAGTTGTCGTATATTGAGTACTTGCTCTTGGGTTCCTCTACCGTTGACAAACCCCGCCTGTTAGCGTGGTATTTGCCATTTTAGGTAGCTCACAAGACGCTCATTAATAATGTATAACATTACCTTATTGACGTGTGAGATGAAGGAAATTGTCTCGAGTTCTCGCATATCTTCGTTGAACCTTTCTTGTGTAATGATATAAAAACCGATTCAGCTCAATCCTTTTGTCATTTTCCATATTTACCATGTGTAATTACAAAGAGAATATATTTTTGTGATCCCTTTGTCAATGAGGTTGAGAAGATCAGCTGGGATCCCATCACTTTCTGTTGATTTATTGCTCCGGACAGATATATCCGTTATATATTTATTTGCCCGCATGCAGGACCAATCTTAGGATAAATTCGCCAACTCTCCGTATTTGTGGGCAATATAACGCACAATTTCATAATATCGACATTGTTCACAATACCCTTTCAAAATATCGAATCGAAGTAATATGTAAGACCACAAATTGATGCACGAGTATAAAATATATCGAGAGCATCTCCTTTCCCAATCCAATCTCCCTCTTTCTCTCCCCCCTTCCTTCTTATTTTGTTTTTTTTTCTTTATCTTGTTAGCTTCATAAAATAAAACATCTGTATTTAATTACTGTTAGCACCAGAAACTGTGTTAGCTTACCGTTTGTTAAACCTCGTTCGTATGTATATTTTTATTAAAAGCTGTTTGTTTCTTACAAATAAAAAAATAAATCACTGATCACGTCGAAAATGAAACGTATATCGTTGCTATATTTTTATTATAAATTCAATGCAATACTCCGAACAAATAGACTATTGCAGGAATTTCAAATAAAAATACAGCAACGACACACTTTTGACTCTCGACGTGATCAGTGATACCTCAATCAATCAAAAATTCAATGATTTAACAATAACTTCAATCATGATTCCATCACTAATAATACTTCAACGCGACAAATTTCAGATTTTAATTTTCCGGCGCAACAAACAACGATCGAGCCATCGCACAGTGAATCAGCTTGCGAAATTAGTAGACCATAAATATAATATTATCGGTCAACCATCACATAGATAAAAAATCGTAATAAATTTACAAGTAACTGAATAAAAGTTGTGCAAACCCGCTTCGTTGGTAGAAATATTCTAACGTCACGATGCACTCTCAACAGGTCAGCTACTTTACTGTATTTCGGGTATGCATTCAAAGGTCGCAGGTTCAAATCTCGGCATGCGAAAGTAATTTTATTTTTTTTATTTGTGCTATTTTATAATTTACTCATTAAAAATAATACAAAAAAATAGTATTGTAGGTACTGGTAGAAAATGAATAAGTTAAAGGAAAAAAATTAATTAAAATCGGCTGTAGTTTACTACCGTGGGCTAATTTTTCATCGCACACCCCCCGTATATATATGTAAGTGGTAGCGAGTGCTACAAAATTGTGATTTTTATCAATTCCCATGTCTCCATTACTCGAAGGAAATTACTTTTTGTGATCCTCGTAATAGAAAGGAAACAAACAACCTAACAAAGAGTTCAATATCTTTGTCAAAGCAAACCTAAATTCTTCTTTGACAATACAATCAGATAAAATTGAATTCACATACATATGTCAAAGCAACCCCAGTTTTATGTGAATACCGCACAAGAGTCTCAATTTCTCCCAACCATCTGGAGTCAGTGGAACAATGGAGTCCCCAATTGGGGTATGTTGTAAAGTTAAAGGTAGTGAGGAGAGGAAGAAAAAGAGGATGGTATAGAAGTACTTGGCTATTCACATCTGGTCGCTAAACACAGCTAAGCTTGTTTCACATGTCGGCTATATTGGAATATTCGTATGCCTATTTTTATAAATTATATCAGCCTGTATTATTATTATATCTTATATAAAACGAATATTTCCCTGCGTACGCTATATACTTATGATTTTATGTACCATGTAAACAAATTAAAAGTAAAAAACATGTAAATAAACAAATTGTTACGTAACGAAAGAATGGCCTGAGTTGAGTTCTAGCCACTCGTCTTAACAAATAAGCTAAGCAAGCAATGCCAACATTTCCCGCCATAACTAACCAATCAGGTGATTTTAGCACCCAAAATAAACCAATCAGAGCATACATTTGTACGATCTGATAACAGAGTAAAGGAAGCGACGCAAGCGCCAACCGCGACTTGGCGGCGGCCACCGCTGCTCTTCCAACTTCACTTCCCCTCTGGAGATCAAAGAGTCAACTGCGTCTCTGAAAAGAGGCCGCCTATTTTGTGTTACTAATCTGTGAGGCTACGTATTGTGCATGCGGGTTGTGACCCGAAGCTAGACGTGCCATTTTCTGCCAAAGCACCCAACATGGTGACTTACCAATTAAAAGCCAACTTAAAATCAGTGCGGAGATGTCCAGCCCTGGCGTCCTTGCCAGCAACTCCCGCCACCCGACCAGATCACCTCATGTAAGCTGATTTTGCATCTCCCCTTAATGTTTTGTACTAGCCCTTTGTCATACTTGCAATACCCGGTTAGAGATTTAAATCAGAAAGAGAGAATTTTACGTTAGAATCATGTCTAGAATAGGACTTTGCTACTAACTGCTCGATTTTTCTTAACCTACAATGTTTGTTCGACTTTTACAATAAACTCTGAGATTTGGATGCACTTTTACTCGCCTCATTTACGTAGGATTAGAGACTCCCTCAACCCAATTATAAGATTGCGATCGATTCACGACCCTGAACGAGGAGTACCTACTGCCACTGCCGATCTGAGCTAACTAATGTCCGGACCAGACTTCTCATCTAAGAGGCCATCTCCAGGGTAAGTCCTGCCGATATAATTGTCTCTCATAACTTCCCCCCATAACCCAACCTTCCTCCTCTCCCACACCTCATTTCTTAATACTGGCTTTCCAACTTCGGGGCTTTCTTCCTACCTAACCTTTCTTTACCTCCTCTCCCTCACCTAATTCCATAATAAAATAAATAAATAGAGCCATTTCAAGCAACGCTGCAACGTTTCTATTCTGGGTGGTGGTCTTTCACCGGGGCGATACTAACAATATCTTCCAGTATGGAATGTTTAAAATGTCCCTGAAATGTGGCTCTGTGCCCTCTGGTTGGAAAAAAGCGGTCATTCATCCTATACCTAAGAAAGGTGACCGCTCCGACCCGGCCAACTACCGCCCCATAGCGATCACATCAGTTCTGTCCAAGGTGATGGAACGTGTGATCAACGACAAACTGCTTACATACCTCGAGAAGAACAAAATCATTAACGACCGCCAGTACGGATTCCGGCGGAACCGCTCGTGCGGTGATCTTCTCGCGTATGTGACGCATGTTTGGGACGGTGCCTGGAACGTTATGGTGAGATTCAAACGGTCTCACTGGACATTTCTAAGGCCTTTGACCGGGTTTGGCACCGAGGACTTGTCAACAAACTGCCTTCTTACGGACTTCCCGTTTCCTTGTGTACGTGGATTGCCGACTTTTTGAGGGAGAAATCGATTCAGACGGTTGCTGATGGTTTCATCTCTTCCTCGCATTCAATAAATGCTGGCGTCCCACAAGGATCGGTTCTGTCTCCGACATTGTTTTTGTTGCACATCAATGACCTCTTGACATGTGCACCAATCCATTGTTACGCGGATGACAGTACAGTCCATGATTGCTTTTTGTTTGACAAGCCCCCAAAGGGCACACAAACTCCAACGGCTCGGAGGGCTTTGAAACAGAGAATGGACGGTTACCTTGAGAGGGTCTCCTCTTGGGGTAAGAATAACCTCGTCGAATTTAATGTTTCAAAGACCCAATCATGTCTGATTACGTCTAAAAGGGATCGAAATGACAATCTAGTCTCCTTTAATGGAAGCAATCTTCCCAACAAGCCCTCCATTGATATGCTTGGTGTAACCTTAAGTGATCAGCTCAGGTATGGGGGCTCCATCGAAGCCCGAGTAAAGTTAGCCTCTCAGAAGCTGGGCGTATTGTACAGAGCCCGCAGATACTTTAATAGTACACAACTGCTGACCCTGTACAAATCGCAAGTGCGCCCCATTGTAGAATTTGGCAGCCACCTCTGGTCGGGAGTCCCAAAATATCTGAAAAAAAACCTTGACTCTGTGCAGAAACGGGCGGTCCGTTTGATAGATTCGACTATCTTAACAAATGGGTTGCAATCTTTGGAGCACAGACGTCGGGTGGGAATGCTGTCCTTGTTCTACCGGTATTTTAATGGAAGATGCTCCGAGGAACTAGCGTCATTGATCCCTTCGGCACCGGTGCATAGTCGGGAAACACGCCAAACGCGCCCAACATTTGCACACGGTTGACATTTGTCACATGAGAACGGGTCGCTTCTACGACTCGTTCTTGTGTTCAACAGCTCGGCTGTGGAATGATCTGCCGGCCTCTGTGTTTCCTCCATCCTATAACATGGGTCTCTTCAAGACCCAAGTTCACTCCTTCCTATCCTCTAAAAGATCCTCCACACAGCATCCCCAAAGATGATATAGGCCTTGAGGGAAATTATTTCCTCCTTGGTCTCCTGTGTGGAGTTACTGTAAAAAAAAAAAAAAAATGTGACTACAACATTATTATACTGTTCATTATATTGGTTAAATTATACGCGTAATAACTATTCACAAGCATAAAATAATACAAATTTAGTTGCTCATACCGGGATTTGAACTCGCACCCACTGGATTAAGTCTACTTAGTAGGTGTATCAAATATGTAAAAAAATTAACGTATTCTTTTCTTCAAACGGAAATAGCTTCCTAGTTGAAAAGAGATTTTTTTTTAGAAAATGTATTTTGTTAACCTTACGTTCTAAATAAGGTTCCAAGTATTGAAAAATAAGATAAATCATAAATAGAATTTATATGTGATCTAGGTATACAGTAATTATACATATATATATATATATATATATATAATTACTGTTAACTAAAAATAGGTGTTCGCTCGCGTTTCTAAATTAATCAAATTACCAAAATTACAAAATAGTAACAAGTTTTGCATATGGGGATGGGATGGTGGGAGGAAAGGGGTGGGAAAGGATTAAGTCTGTGTAGAGTAATATGTACGATGTGTTTTCGAGAGAAAAGGTGAATTTTGAATTTTTTCGAAAAGTATTTATTTATTCAACAATATCCATTTTCTCCCCTTCAAAGTAATCCCCCTCAGATATAATGAACTTATGCTAGCGCTTCTTTCAATCCTCGAAGCACTTCTGGAATGCGCTTTTCGGTATGGCCATCAGCTCGTTCTTCGATTCTGACTTTATCTCATCAATTGTGGCAAAACGCTTTCCTTTCATTGGTCTCTTCAGTTTCGGGAATAGGAAAAAGTTGCAGGGAGCCAAATCTGGTGAATACGGTGGTTGAGGCATGATTACGGTGTTGTTTTTGGCCAAATAATCACAAACAAGCATTGATGTGTGAGCTGGTGCATTATCTTGATGCAAAATCCATGATTTTTTTTTCCACAATTCCGATCGTTTGAGCCGTATTACTTCACGCAAACGTTGCATAACTTCCTTGTAGTATTCCTTATTAACCGTACGACCTGTTGGCAAGAACTCATGATGCACCACGCCATTGTAATCGAATAAAACAGTGAGCAAAACCTTCACATTTGATCGAACTTGGCGTGCTTTTTTCGATCTTGGCTCTTCTGGCCGCTTCCATTGGGATGATTGGGCCTTGGTTTCGACGTCATAACCATATACCCAGGTTTAATCACAAGTTATGACCCTTTTTAGCAAATCTGGATCGTCGTTGACGTCATTCAATAACTCCTGGGCGATACTAATGCGACGTTGATTTTGCTCAAAATTTATCAATTTCGGAACAAACTTCGATGCTACACGTTTCATGACCAAAACATCCGAGAAAATTGCATGGCATGAGCCGATTGATATGCCAACATCCTCTGCAACTTCCTATTGTGTGAAAGTTATTTATTGATACAGGTTTTATTGATATTGCAAACATTTGGAAACATGGATTCGATATGGCGATTAAAAGTAGCTTCTGGTCCAGCACTATTCCCAGAACCTTGGCCTCCGTCGTTTTCATTAGTGTTGTGCCATTAAGGACATAGTCAAAAGAAATAGGGTTTTTATTTCGAATGAAGTTTATTAACATTTATTTGAAGGTTGTGCTGTGCACAATAAACGTCTGGATGATTTTAATATTCTTGTATGCGGATACAGTCATTGGTGCACGTGACAGTAGAAAATATTTTCATGTCATCTGCGTAAAAGTTGTGAAAATATAGAAATAAATACCCACTCTAATGAAGTGCAATAAATATGATACCCATTTGAAGCTCAGAATTTAATAGTTTCAATTAAGTTCTGTACCATATCGAGCGTAATGAGATTTATTAGAACATGTAAATTGGAAAATATTTTACTTAAATCTTATGTAAATGACTACCTTTTAAATAATACTAGACAATATATTAATACTGTTATTTAAAAACAGATGAGGCAAAAAATTGCAACATTATATGAGTCAGATAATATACATGGCAATAAAAAGTAAAAACATATTTGGCCTACTAATTTAGCAAGCCGCCCCGCTGTGCGTCGCCCGCACGGGATTTTGTTTTCAATTTTTTGAAATATCGCCCCGCTAAAGTGTCGCCTTCTGAATATATCGTTCTATGTACGGCAAATAAATTATTGCTCCTTTGTTATTTATTCCTTCGGCCAGCGCAAGAGCGAATACACAGGCGGATTTATCTTCGGGGTAACAACATTTAATCCGGGATTTATCATTTTTTGTCATGGCACATTATTTGTTTGAGTGTGTGTACTTTGTACAGAGTTTACAGCTTTAAACGGTAGAAGGGGTGACTTGAATTAAATGTAGAACATTTTTTTCGAATATGTTTGTAGCTATGCTCGTACGCAGGGGCGTGGTGTGAAGTTTTAAACACAAAAAAATCTTTATCTACTCTTTTAAATTGTACCACTCATTTATGGATACCATTAAATTTATTTTATTTATTTATTTGTTAATTAATTTTTTGAAGCATACATTCACACAAATAAGGTACAATGATTATAAACATTTGGTTGTTGTTGTTTTTTTTTTTAACATCAAATTATAAATACATCTGAACACCCTATGAGTAATGTATATAAAACAAAAATCCCACATAGGCAAGGCCAGTGCGTGGGTATACCTGGTATAAGTTAGTTGCAGTATATTGGTTTATTTGTATTAATACAAATAAACCAATATACTGCAACTATCTGATACCAGTTACATAATAATACATACCTTTAATTTTCAGCAACAGGCAAATGATGATTTGAAAAACAAAAAAGTGACAAGTAAAACAAATTTTAATATGGATAGAGCGAACGCATGATTTTAAGGGGAACGGCTGCGCTACCTGTTTCATACATAACTTAATTTAGGATTTGAGGCCACAACACACATCCAAACTGATTGAAATATTTTTTTAAATTAAAGGTTTAGTTAATATCTAGTACGGATGAGGGGTATTTTATTTAGTTTTGTTTCAAATTATGAACTATACGCCATGAAAAAAAACAATTTTTATACTTTTAGAAGTAATTTAGAAAATTCTTTCCGGGTTTGCTGTGTTTTTTAAAAAAAAATCATATTTGCTATTTAAATATGATTATGTAAATAAAAATATAAAAGCAAATATTTAAAAAAAAAAAAATTTTTCGGGTCGATATTTTAAATTATGTACGGCAAATTTGAATTCCAACGTAAATTGGCCGTTTTTAATTTAAAGTCCGCCCTAATTCTAATTAATATTTTATTTTTTACTATATTTTCAAAGCAGACGGGGTAAAACTTGCTTTTTAGATCAACATTAGTCCCCCAAATAATTGTTGAAGGTGCCTCTAAGATCGCAAAAATCAATTCCTCTAATGACCTATATTTCACAACGTAAAAATAAAATAAAATACCTCTCATCCGTACTAGATATTCACTAAACCTTTAATTTAAAAAATATATTATTTGACGTGTACCCGACCTTGCTCGGGATTTTTTTATTTGTCATTGGGGTGGAATAATTGATTTGACAGCGAAATTAACTATCTAAACTAAAAAAAGAAACATTCATTTGAATATTTTATTTCATTCCAAACGTTTATTTTTTCAAAATGTATATAAATCATAAAGTACTAGTCGTGTTTTCCATTTTGAAAATATTGTACCCAAAAAAAAACTTGAATATTCAATCTGTGGCTAACCAGAGTGTTATATCTATGGTCTAACCTAAATAAAACATGGCGGGTTCAATGTTTTTCATACTAATTTTAAAACGTTGTAGCAACAGGTTTAAATATTAGATTTCATTCAAACTTATTTCTAAACCTTCCTGGCACTAATAAAAATAAACTGTGCTATTTTCAGCGAAACCGGTCAGGTAATTTTCGAGAAAATCTAGGACAAACAAACAAACTTATATTGATTTTTATATATATAGATTAGAGGAAGAAAAAAGCCAAAATAAAAAGATTTTATTTTCGCTTTATTGTTTATTTGCATTTTATGTAGGAAAGGCTTTTAAGAAATTTTAGTATCAGAGTTAAGGAACACCTAAGGTATTTAAATAATAATAATTATTCTGAATTTGCCAATAACATTTTGGAAACCAATCATTCTTTTGATATAAATAAAGGTTTAAAATTTTTAAATACAAATACAACCGGTTTACAATTAGACAAATTTAAAATTTTAGAAATCAGAAAGTGTTAATAGTCAATAAAATATAATTTAATAATAATAAAAAAATTAAATAGATATCTCTAGAGTTTATTTTCATATTAATATTAATAATATTTTTTTTAAATTTCTAATACATATTTGTTATTCAATGTTTTATAATGCATTTTGATTCATTATTACCTGGTATAATCAATTTTTGTTTATGTTTATAATTTTTCTATTCTTTCATTATTGTGTTCTATGTTTATCATATGTCCATACTCGTCATTATTATTTTTTTGTATTCTGTATTTTCCTGACGAGGAAAGCATCGCTTTCGAAACATGATGATATGTATATATTAATAAAGTGGTGATTACAAAGTAATTTTTAATTCATTTATGAAAATAAGAAGACTTGTTAATATTCCACATCTCTAAAGAGATTTTTTTCGGCAACTAAGGGGTTAAAAAAATAAACAGCTGATAATAACAACGTAGTGATCGATTTTTTTTTTTAATTTTTCAAGTTAGATTTTGCTTTTGGGTACAATGGCAAGGAGCGTTCCGTCCTGGCAAATATGTCGTAAGAAAAAGTTTTTTTTTAAGTAAATACCTAATTTCTATTTTTATACAATATCATTCTTGACTCTTGACCTTTTCTAAGATGTAAAATTCTGAAAAGTGTCACTGTCATTCAACTATTGTCCTTCATCTATCTTAGTTAGGCAGTCACCTCTTTCCTCCTTACCGGTACAAACTATCAGATATCTATTCACTAAATAATGACCTTCCTCTATCTTCGTTTCTTAAGACAAGGAAATAGTTACACAAAAATTCCAAATTCCCTCGTCAAATTCAAAATTCACTAAATGTCTTAAAATATATATTTCATTTAACTCCGATCCCTCACGGGTCTGAAAGGAACCTACATAAGCCGGGCGCAGTAAAAAAGCGTGATACCGACAGCGCTCCTTTCCAGATATTTCCACATTCTTACTGTACGCGGGCGATATTGATTTCATATCGACCCGTGAGGAAGCGGGCTTAACCGAAATTTTGTCGAATAAATGTTGTAAAGTATTAGGTACAGTATGACATTTAAAAGTAGATAAAAAATGAGGATGCTGCGATCGTTTAAAAGGTTTTAAATGGCAACACGAAGATTTCTCATAAGAAAATAAAAGTAAAAAAGTATGTTCCAAATGCGTGGTTATTACATAATTTTTCATAAATACCTGGTACTTTCCGAAAGGAGATGATTATACATACATCTAAGTTAAATTAACGTTTTTTTTTAATTTTTAACACTTTGCAAGAAAGAAAACGAAAATACATTTTTTTGTATTAAAAGGTGTAGTAACGATAATAACATGTTTATGTGTTTATTATGGCGTATTGTACAGAGCCCGCAGATACTTTAATAGTACACAACTGCTGACCCTGTACAAATCGCAAGTTCGCCCCATTGTAGAATTTGGCAGCCACCTCTGGTCGGGAGTCCCAAAATATCTGAAAAAAAACCTTGACTCTGTGCAGAAACGGGAGGTCCGTTTGATAGATTCGCCTATCTTAACAAATGGGTTGCAATCTTTGGAGCACAGACGTCGGGTGGGAATGCTGTCCTTGTTCTACCGGTATTTTAATGGAAGATGCTCCGAGGAACTAGCGTCATTGATCCCTTCGGCACCGGTGCATAGTCGGGAAACACGCCAAACGCGCGCCCAACATTTGCACACGGTTGACATTTGTCACATGAGAACGGGTCGCTTCTACGATTCGTTCTTGTGTTCAATAACTCGGCTATGGAATGATCTGCCGGCCACTGTTTTTCCTCCATCCTATAACATGGGTCTCTTTAAGACCCAAGTTCACTCCTTCCTATCCTCTAAAAGATCCTCCACATAGCATCCCCAAAGATGATATAGGCCTTGAGGGAAATTATTTCCTCCTTGGTCTCCTGTGTGGAGTTACTGTAAAAAAAATGTAATATTATCTTATTTGCAACATACTTACTGTCTTCTTCTTTTACCCTATAGTAGACAAGACACACGTAAATTTACACACTAACACACACAGCTCTATTTAGACGCATACCTTGATAATGACAACAGAAGAAAATTTAGAGCATTGTTGAACATTAATAATTAGCTTTTTAAATATTAATTTCTATTCGGTTTCTCGTTTTGGACAGTTTTAAAATTTTATCAACGTCGCCTGTAATACTAATATAAGTTATCACCGAGAAGCATTACCGCAGGCGCATCCACCTAATTTAGAAGGTTTTCGTGAAATAAAGAAAATGCGAAATTTTACTCGACATAAAAATACCATTTTGTAAATAAAGCATAACTCATTTGTTGATTAGATATTATTTGAAAGGAATATAATATAAAATAAAGCATTGAAACATCTTAAATATTGTACAAAATTATATTTTTATCAAATCTAGAGAACATATCATATAACGAACTACTTATAAAAAGAGTAAACGATATCAAATTCCTTGACTTAATTATTGATGATTTTTTAAAATGGAGCGATTATATTACTGTATTAAGGCCATCCACCGGCTTAAATTTTAACGAAATCACGCGCTCCTTATGCAGGTGGCAACAAGGTTGAAAATCCCGCTGTACATCGGCCGCATGTTTCGATTTCGGCAAAAAAACCATCACCAAAATGCGTGTTTTATTCTATTCTGTAAAGCTCAGACATAATTATTAAAATGTTTTACGGTCATATTCTAAAAAACTTAATTTCTCACAATGGAGAATACGAAAATATGGAAAAAAGAGATCATAAGTAGGAGAAATAAGAAAACTAGTCTGTCTTCAAGACTCTAAGAAATATGTTGGACAAAGTTACACTAAAAACTGTATATTATGCTCTTGTTCAATCTCTTCTTTCATATAATGTTGTATGTTGGGGTTCATGTTACAAGACTACACTAGAGCCCTTAAATGTTGCTCAAAAATTAATTTAAAAAATAATGTACAAGAAATGTTTTTTTTTTATTTCTTATTATTCATCACACTTATTATAAAATGAAAGCAAAATTATGACAGTAAGGCAATTGTACATGATACAGGTTCTCTGTATTTTTTTTAACAACATTCATACTGCCATAAGGTCACAACAAGTGCGCAATACTAGAATGGGATCTTCTCTAATGTATCAGCCGGCAAATAACAGAACATCATTTAGACAAAGGAATTTTTTTTGTAAAGCTTCTTTGTTATATAATCAGTTTAACGACAATATTAAAATTATAGACAAGCTAAATTTATTTTTTTAAAACTGTCAAAAAGTCTATGTTAGCTGAGAGTGGTGATTTCACTTTATCCATGTTATCCCTTGTGTTTTAATCAATGTTGAAAGCATATGTATGCTCGATATTATATTTATTATTTACTTATTATTACTTACTTATTACTATTTACTTATTATTTTATTTTTTACCTACCTATTATTATTTACTTATTACTATTTACATTATTTTATTTACTAATTATTATTTATCGTTTCACTAAAATTGTAAAGCCGCTCATCTCAACACATGACTGTCCTATGAGTGACTAATGTTTTTGCTTTGTTTTCAAATTTAATAATAAATAAATTAATTAAATTAAAAAATAATAAATACGCATATAAATGTTGTTTTAACGAAAGTCTTATTTTTTTCAAATTATGTTATTTTGATTAACGTAATATTGTAATATGACCCGTATTAATAAATCCCTTCCTACAGCGCATATCTTGACCCGCCTCACAACGCTGCCAAGCGAGGTGTCCTGCCGTTACACCGTTCAGACAAGGGCGCATTTGCGAGGTGTAACATCATTTTTTTTTTTAAGTTTATTTTTAAAAATTCAATTTCTTAAAAGATGTTTCATTTTCCTTCCACCGGTACATGGAGAAATGTTATTGCAGAACACCTGAAGCGGGGAGAAGGACATCAAAATCATTGTCACTGGGGGGTGGATATGTAGCCACCTACCAATACCTATCTACCAGGTACCAATACCTATCTACCAGGTACCAATACCTATCTACCAGGTACCAATACCTATCTACCAGGTACCAATACCTATCTACCAGGTACCAATACCTATCTACCAGGTACCAATACCTATCTACCAATTCCTATCTACCAGGTACCAATACCTATCTACCAATACCTATCTACCAGGTACCTGACAACCGTTGATTCAAAGACAATGTACCGAAAATGCAAGAACTCAAGAAGCATTAGGAAATCACCGAGGTTATATCACTCTTAAGTGCGAGAGGGACGTCGGAGCGGAATTATTTATTATTTCGAAATATTGATAGTATTATTACGCAACACGATAAATATGATGTTTTTAAATAGAAAAATATTTAATAAATTTACATAGGCCTAGCATTTATCAAAATCTAATCAGAAATATTACTTTTTCTGGCCGTCCTATTGTATGTTTTACAAAATATTTAAAATATGAATATGATTTTTAGAGTTGAGAAAAATATTTTTAATCCTTTTTCGTTACGTTTTTGTAAATAAACTTAACCAAATATTTATAATCCGCATTAAAAGAATTTAAAAAAAAAACATTAAAGTTACGTAGTGTTTGTGAAAAATTTAAACTACAAACTGTTCTTTTTTAATTTATCTCCACGACATGTTAAAGAAAAACCTTCACAGCATTTTTTTAGGATATTCAACTTTTTAAATGTTTTTCTAAAACATTCGTTGAACGGTCAGAAATGTGTAATATTTCTGATTTTATTTTGATAAATGTTAAGCCCATGCAAATTTTATAATATTTTTCTCTTTAAAAATACCATGTTTATCGCACTTCACAATAATATTATCATTATTTTGAATTTATAAATAATAATTCTCCGGCGTCCCTCTCCCCGTTAACAACTATTAACTGTAAATATAATATTTACAATTAATATAATAATATAATTAAAATGCTATGCTTACTTGAAAGTACATTCTCTCTTTCCGTGCAATATACTTTCCCATTATCAAACTTAGTCGAATGTATCTATAATTACATGTTTATTATTTTTTAAATAATTTGCCTAAATCACTATCACTTAATTGATTCTTGAATACTGTAATCAAAACGAAAACAAAAAAATCTTTTTTTCGTCAAATTCTATACCTAATTCACATTTATGTAGCAAAACTCAAATGTTAAAACAATACTAATCAATACAAATCAATACTTGTACCACATTTAACACATCCATGTGAACATCTTAGCACAGATTCTCCTAGTGAGATGGTCACGATACATATATATATATATATATATTTTTTTTTTTTATATGAATACCGCACAAGAGTCCCAACTGCTCCCAACCGTCTGGAGCCAGTGAGACGAATTTGGGAATGTTGTGAGGCTGAAGGTATTGGGGAGGGGAAGGAGAAGGGGAAGAGGAAGGTGGTAAATACCTGGCTATTCAGATCTGGTCACCAAACACGGCTTAAAGCCATTTCAAGCAATGTTTCAATTCTGAATGGTGGTCTTTCACCAGGGCGATACTGAGAGTATCTTCCACTCTGGAACGTGTGCAAATATACTATATATTATTTTTAAATGAATTAATTGTGAAACAACACAAATTAATTACATAAAATTTACTCGCGCACGCCGGGATTTGAACCCGCGACCTTCGGATTCGTAGTCGAGAGCCTTACCCCTCGACCATGGAGGCCGTCAAATATATAAATATAACACTGGATTCATAGTATCATCTCTTCAAACCTACCTTACGCTCCACATTATAAAACACCGTATAAAGCACCTTTGTTAAAAAACATATTATGTTAAATAGTACTGTATAATGTATAGGTATAAATAAATATTATTAACTTGGATTGGATTAACCGTTATAAAATCATTTTCATCCCGTGTCCCGGTTGTGTAACAACTTAACCTCTTTCTCCTCGCTTCATTATCGTGTAACTTAATTAATTATAACATTATAATAACTGTAACAAATATAATACAATAGCAACATCTGTGATCACTGAGTATAATATTAGAACAATGTGTAATAAATATTATACGACTACCATTAATCTTCGATGAGTTTACTTAATATAATAATTTGCACGAATTCATCATACACCTTGTGACCAAAAATATTAATTATTATTGTTAAACAATTTACAGGAATCTAAAATTCTATAGTATGTTTGTTATTCTTAGACGTGTATGATGCAGACGGAGCTGAACGGGCTGGCACAATCATACTAGACCAGGGGTCGGCAACCTGCGGCTCGCGAGCCACATGCGGCTCTTTGGATGTGAAGCTGCGGCTCTTTATTTCCATAAGCAAATATTATTTATTTTATAAAAAAAAAAACATTTAAAAATCGTTCTGAATCGATGAACGAGGATTATGCGCCATTTCTATCTCTCAGCCACTTGTACTCGCTTTTCACCGCACCCCTCCCCCGTGACACTCGTCGTCACTGTCGTCAGTCCGTCGGAAGCTCTCGAATGACGCCGTCGTCGGATGTTTCTATGTATGTTTTAATTCGCTTTCGACGCAAGACAGTTTGGCGTCTTCACCAGTACTTTGGCTGTGACGTATAGTTTGTTGTTTCAAGTAGAAGAG
>JAHDVE020005920.1:0-21367 GCA_022606495.2 Halesus radiatus | reverse complement strand
TCAGTCAACGTCAGCACCGGTACCGTGTGGACGTGTTTATTTGTCTAAACAATTGTGATATTGTCACTTATATTCGAAAAGGTTTTCGTTGTGTGTTAGGTGACCGCTACGCGGTCACAAAACTTAACCCATTATGGACGTGCTGTCCATAATCGAAAATATCAAGTTTGAAATATCAAATATATCCACTGTGAAGGATTCAAAGGCTAAAAATAATTTGCTTTTGAACATTAAACTACTTGAGGAAAAATGGACTCAAGAAAAAGAAATCCTGAAAAACGAGATAGTTTCACTACAAGCGAAACTAATAGATAAACTCGAAAAAAAATAGAAAATTCAAATAATATGGAAAAAAGAACATATGCAAGTAGAGTCAAACAGATGCCTGAATCGAAATACTCACTGATTGTAAAAGGCGAAAATACTGACATGACATCAGATGAAATAAAAGAGCAAATAGTCAAAAAAATTAAAATATCTAACTTGGGTATTGCAGTAAACGGTGTTCGAAAAGCCTCACAAAATAAATTAATAATATCTTGCCCTTCAAAAGACCACGCGGAGAAATTAACAGACGAAATAAACAAACAATTAAAAAAAAACATGGTCGCGGAAGAACTAAAAAAGAAAAACCCAAAAATATTCATAAGAAATCTACAAGCAGATTTATCAGAAGAAGAAATAATTGAGGCTTTAAAAACACAAAATGATGGATTCAAAGAAATTATGGAAAATGATGTAAAACACACCGTTAAATTGATCAAAATGTTTAAACCTAAAATCCAAAATGGACTCACTAACTACATATTGGAAACCAGCGGAATACTAAGGTCTTACCTCATGGAAAAAGAAAAAATTAATATTGGATTTAACAGAGTTCGAGTGGAGGATGCCAACCCCCTGACGCAGTGCTATCATTGTCTGAAGTTTGGTCACACAGCGTTAAAATGCTTGAATAAAGATAAAAACGGGAAATGTCTACACTGTGCCATGGATCACGAATGGAAGGAATGCCCAAACAAAAACTCAGAGGAAAAGTGCAGTAACCTCGTTTACCAAAACAAAACATTTAATTTGACCCTTAATACTAATCATAGAGCTAATAACTCAAACTGTACGTACTTTAAAAAGATGATGTATATCGCACAAAGTCGTATAGACTATGACTAGGTATGTACTACTATTAAATTATATTGTCACAAACGTCATGATAATATCATGTAAGCATAACGTGTTTCCATTGCTTAACAAGTACGAAAATTTTAAATCATTACGACAATTTTTTTAAATGTGTATTCTGCATTGTCCCTTTACCAAAGTGTTGATGCGAGCGTACTGAAATATAAACTGACCCTCATATATTCAGGCATGAAACAGATTCAACGCATTGACTGGTGCCAATTATCTCACCTACCTCGGTCCGAACAAAACCATCATCTGTCTAGGAACCTATCGAAATTGTTAACTGACTTAATATTATGTGTCTATCTAGTCTGCCTTTATAAACGCCTAATATGTGTATTTGAAATAATTCACGTTTCTTTTCTACATTATAAATATGGGTGATTTAAACGGAAACTTTGATATAACAGAAATAGATTATGAACGGACGCGACATTTTGAAAACTGGACCGAAAAAAACTTGTTTTAGGAAATAATATAATAACTGCCCTAAATTTAAATATTCGATCCTTATCAAAGTATTGGGATACTCTCCTCCTAATTATTTCTAGTTCTTTGAAAAATATTGACATTATCATGCTGTGTGAAACCTCGATAAATGTAAATAATGTGAATCAATACAAAATAACGGGTTTTAATTCATACCACTATTGCCGAAACAAAAGATCGGGTGGGGGAATTATTGTCTACGTGAAAGAACACCTTACTTTTGAACAAATAGATATAATGCCAACTCAATTCGAATGCGTTTACGGAACCATTTCTGTTAACAAACATAAACGTGTGCATTTATTAGGAATCTATAGACCTCCAAATACAAATAAAAAATTATTTCTTGATGAACTGGAAACAATTTTGGAAAATATTGATATTAAAGAATCTATTTTGATTCTTGGTGACATGAACATAAATATTTTAAGTCAACACGACTCAACAGTAGTGCAATATGAAAATTTAATGTCTATCTTCGGTTTAGTTAGATGCATATATGATATCACACGTGAAGCAGTGTTAACTAACTATGTAACTGCAACGTGTCTAGATCATATTTATTTAAGAGAAAAAGATAACACCGAACTCAGGTCATGCGTTTATGAAACAAGGATAGCAGATCACTACCTAACTGCCGTTTCTATTGATTTCTGTACCTGTAAAATTGACAAATCGCACCTCGAATGCCATACTGTACTATCTGAAAAAAAGGTTGATCTGCTAATCACAATGACTGATTGGAAAGAAATGCTAAATTTGTCTGAACCTAATACCATGTATCAAGAAATTAAATCAATTTTTAAAAATATTTATGAAAATAGTAGCGTTACAGAAGTATTGACAAAAAAATATCGCAATAACCAAAAAACCTGGATGAATGATTTGCTCATTGAAAATATACAACTACGAGATGCACTATGGAGAAAATGGAAAAACACGCCAACCAACAAAAAATATGAAAACGAATTCAAGAAATACAGAAATAAACTAAATAAGCAAATATTGTACGCAAAAAAAAAATATTACAATAACAAATTTAATCACTGTTTTAAGGATATTAAAAAAACTTGGAATGAAATAAATAAAATTTTAGGAAGAAAAAATAAATCCAGCTGTGATGCAGTTGTATCTAAATATTTCTTAAAGTCTCAACCTACTAATATAGTGGCAGAAAATTTTGCTAACTTCTTTGATGAGGGAGTTAATAAGTTATTGCATGAATGTGATGTCCGAGCGTCTGACTGCGTACAGGAATATCTACCGCACTCAATGTACCTACCAAGAGCTAATACCAAGCAAATTGAATGTATTATTGTAGGTATGAAAATTCCAAGACACCTGGCGTAGACCTAATTCGTATGTATGATTTGAAAAAACATGTCAAATTACTTAGCCCTATAATTGCTCACTTTATTAACATGATAATTGATACGAGTGAAATTCCCGAGGAACTAAAATGTAGCATTGTAAGACCTATTTTAAAAAATGGAGACCACTCTTCTATAAATAATTACAGGCCAATTTCTATATCACCTGCATTAGAAAAAATTTTAGAAAAATATGTTTCGATAAATTTAGATAAATATTTAAATAAATTGGGTATTATCGATGAATGCCAGTTTGGGTTCCAGAAAAAAAAAAGTTGTGATAAACTACTTGCAAACTTTTCCAATTATATAAATTCCCAGCTAAACTCTCAAAAACACATACTGGTACTTTTTATTGATTACTCAAAAGCTTTTGATACACTCTGCCATAAACAAATAATAAATGTACTTGATGCCATAGGAATCCGTGGTAAACTCCTTTCTTTTTTTAAAAACTATTTATCGAATAGAAAAATGAAGGTAAAGATTTTAAATGAAATGAGTAAATGTAGATATGTAAAATCAGGTGTACCACAGGGGTCAATTCTAGGTCCTAAATTGTACATTATATATGTTACTGCTATGTCCAAATTATTTAAAAAGCTCTTAGATTCATTTTCGCAGATGACACTGCACTTGTAGTATCAAATGAAAATCCCTTAATAGCTCTTCAAGATTTACAATTAGACTTTAATGAACTTCTCAAATGGGCGCATGATGTAGGACTAATTATTAATGTTAAGAAAACCAAATGTATGTATATAAGGTCACCGAGTGTGAAAATGTGGAATTTACCGAAACTAATTGCTCATCATTTTGAATGCATACATAAAAAAATTGAAAAAAATTGTGACTGCGACACGATCGATTTTACAAACGATTATGCTTATCTGGGATTATTAGTAGATAATAAATTTAAGTGGGACACGCAAGTGGCCAAAATTTGTAACCAGCTCCGATCTATATCGAGTAGCTTCTATAAATTAAAATTTGTCTTGCCACATGGCACACTTAAACTTATATATTTTTCCATGGTAGAATCCATTCTGAGATATGGAATACGAACTTGGGGTCACACAAGCTTTACGTATATTAAATATGTCCAAAATTTACAAACTGCGATAGTTAAAAAAATTGTCACACCAAAGATATACAGACAAAGAAAAAATTAAAAAATATTATACGGTGCTGAGGGCCTACTTCCTGTAAAAGGTCTCCTATGGTACATCACTATTATAGATAACGCGGGAGAAAGCCAATACAAAAAGCCACTGGTGCATAAACACAGCACTAGATTCACTGAAAGAAGAGGCCTAAAAATTCCAAAAATTTCAAATAAATATGGAGGTCGAACTCTTGAATACATAGTGCCAGTGATTTTCAATAAATTTAATGAAAGCTATAAATTGGAGGAAAGTGAGAGGCTTTGCGTGAAATCGATGAAGTTATGGATTTTAAATGAGTATCTTTAAATTTTTTCTTTGTATCTTTAAATTTTTTCTTTGTATCTTTAAATTTTTTCTTTGTATCTTTAAATTTTTTCTTTGTATCTTTAAATTTTTTCTTTGTATCTTTAAATTTTTATCTATGTATACTTAATGGCTAAGTTAATGTACCTATAATGTTAACGTCAAATGTAAGTACCTATTTTATTTAAGATTAATACATATTACTATTACTATTAGGACTAATTAATCTTTGTAGAACCTGCAGACAAGCTGTCATGTGACCGCTTTGCAGGACTACATATTTTGCTTCTTTCTTATTTTACCTTGTATGTATTTATGTTCTTTGGATGAATAAACAATAAAAAAAAAAAAAAAAAAAAAAACTTTGGTTGATTTTAGCAAAGGTCAGTTTTAAGGTTTCAAAGGAATTAGGATAACCAAACACTTACCGAATGATGTAGAGATCGAACATGCTCCTCGAAAGTAGTTTTTTCTTTTCCGAACAAAAGAGCACTCCGAGCAATTACTGTCAAATCACTGTGTTCCATTTTTCTAAACTTTGTATTTGGTTTGGGAAGGTTAGTACTGGATAACTGGCAATTAAGGAAGGAACCAAACACATTATCATTTCAGAACCTAACACCCTTTATTATTTTTTTAACATTTAAATGGATATTAGCTCAATAATGAATGACGAAGTATGTTCTAGATATTCGTTTTTTCACCGTTTATTTAAACTCTAGAAAAAAAATTATGATTTATAGTCAAAATATTATCTTTATAAACAATAATTATTAGCCTGAAACACTCATCCAAATTGAAAAAAAAAAAAAAAACCTTTCCGAGCAAAGATAAATGTCGCCGACAGGACGCGAACCTGCACCCTTCTGATGTATGTATGTATGCTATGCACAAAAATGTTGTCTTCTGGCCGGAATGAAACACTAGTATATATTGATTAACCCCGAAGATAAGCGACGGGGCTCAACGGTGATCTGACCGGGACATCGCAGGTTCAACCAGCCGGTGACATTTATTCTCAGCTGGAAGCAGCTTGGGATGAGTGCTTCAGGCCAATACCATTAGTTTTTATAAACAATACCTGCCAATCTAAAACACTCATCCAAATTGAAAAACCTTCCGAGCAAAGATAAATGTCGCCGCAGTGACCTCGAACCCGCACCCTTCTCTAATGTCCGAAGCTAGATGCTCTACCGTTGAGCTACGTCGGCTTATCATTATTTAGATTAATAATTATTGTTTATAAAAATAATAATTGTTACCCTTTGCGCTATACACAAAAATCTTGTCTTAAGTTTTTAAGAACTTTAGTTTATCAATTAATAATTATTGTTTATAAAAATAATTGTTACCCTTTGCGCTATGCACAAAAATCTTGTCTTAAGTTTTTAAGAACTTTAGTTTATCAATTAAAAAATATTATCTGCTTAGAACAGCAGTAAGTTCCTTGGCCCTGAATCTCAAGGTCGTGGGTTCGTAACCCGAAAAAGGGAAAATAATTATAAAGGGTATTTCGCATAATGTGATCTACATTAGTTAATGAAATAAGTAATAAAATGAAAGAATTCATTTTTGCACCTAATTTGGCTTCGACCGAGTCCAAAAACAAAATGTTTAATAATAATTTTTCTCATTATTTATATTTTTTTATTTATTAATAAGTTTTTTCACACATACATTTACGTAATCATAGGTACAAAGGTAATAAACATTTTTTTAAACATATATATATTTGAATACATGTATATAAATTTATGTTTATTATAAATAGGAAAGGCCAGTGCAAAAAAAAGATTTTATTTTTTCATGGATTTTTTAATTTTGTATTTTTTTATATATATTTACTCATATATACACATATATCTATATCTTTTACAAATTAAGCGAGTATTTACCTAAAAGTAATAAATTTATAATACTAATAAGATTGTAAAATAAAACCAGATATATTTCTGTTGCGAGAAAAATAATATTTATATTATGGATGTTGGAAGTTTTTTTTTTTTTTTACAGTATCTACAGGAGGCCCCGAGGGAAATAATTTCCCTCAAGGCCTATATCATCTTTGGGGATGCTATGTGGAGGGTATTTTAGAGGATAGGAAGGAGTGAACTTGGGTCTTGAAGAGACCCATGCTGTAGGATGGAAGAAACACAGAGGCCAGCAGATCATTCCACAGCCGAGCTGTTGATCACAAGAACGAGTCGTAGAAGCGACCCATTCTCATGTGACAAACGTCAACCGTAAACATACTAAACATAAACATGGACTAAAAAATGTGTCAATATTTCCAATTTTTCACTTTAACGATCAGCACCCAAGAATATACGACTTGCAAGTCGCTCAAACTGCAATACTTTTAAATTGTGTATGAAATACATACTGGGATTTTAAGTAAAACGTTTAAAATTGCTTTCACTGTTTTTCAAATTGCATATATTTTCACATATTTTGAGATGTATTTACACAGTTTGAGGATTTTTGTATTTTGGAATATTGTACATATTCTTAACCTGCATAGAATTTTAAATCATTAATTGTTGTATTACTCCGCAAAGCGATGTTTAGGGCAGTTTTTGAGTGCAAACCCTTAATGTAGATATATCAAAAGCTCAATAACTCTTAAAAGAAATAACGCTGCGATATGAAAACAAAAATAATGGTGCTTCAGAAATTGATTGAATGCTAAATGCAAAAGATGTAGGATTAAAATTCAAAATTCAAATATAATTTTGTTTTTATGAATATGATTTTGTGAGAGATCATTTTCTATTGTTTTATAAGTACCTTCACACGGTGACTTAAAGGCGTTTGTTCTTCGATAACTTTTAACTAAGTTATGCCAACTTTAAAGGTCAGGTGTCTCTACAGAATTCAGAAGTCAAATATGTTTGTTGCCTAGATAAAACTTCTTTCCCTGTTGGTATCATTAAATGTCTAATGTGACCTACCGAAGTTTCATGTCTTATTTATTATAAAAGTACTATTATTAATATAAAATATCAGCCATGAGCTATGAAAACATATTGTCTACATTGTTTGACTGTTTGAATATAGCGTTTTTCAGTAAAGTATGATAGTTTTTAGGAAGATATTCCACGAACATTTGAAACATATGCTTTATTTTTTTATTAAATCAATAATAATTAATTTTTGAACTGTTAATTCGTGGTGGAATTCCATTGTTTTAGAATTGAAAATAAAATAAATTTATATAAAATATCAGTAATCACAAACCCTTTCAATTATATAAATTCATATACATTCATGTGAACTATACATATTTATTTACTATGTAATATCATTCATAATATTAATATTAAACATTATAATTACCTATATGTACCTTAAACTAACAAAATAAATTATAATACCTCAAATTAACAAAATAGAAACAGTCATTATATACAGACATTGTTGTGTACCTCTGCCTAAGTTTATATAAATACCGAAGCATAAGAATTTCAACTACCAGTCTGAAAATGTCCGTAGTAAGGATGAAACCGGTCCCGGTGAAAATAAATAACTGGAACAAAGTACAAAAGTGTTTTAATTTAAATTCTAAATAATTACTTTGTTTAAAATCGCTGTATTTAATATGTAAATATCTACATGTTTCAGGAGCGAAGCTCCTCTCTCCAGGAAGAATAATGACAAGAACAAGAAGATACTACAAATTAAAAACACAATTTTAATTATAATTTATTCAAAAGATTGGCATTCACTTTGTGGCGTCATAATTAATAAATAAATTATAAATTACTTTGCAATCACCACATTATTAATATATACATATCAACAAGTTTCGAAAGCGAAGCTTTCCTCATCAGGAGTACTAAAAATAGTAATGTCAAGTATAGACAAATGATAAACGTAGAACACAATAATGTAAGAATAGACAAATTATAAACATAAACAAAAATTTATTAAATAGATTAAAATTATTATAAAACATTAAATAACAAATTTATATTTATTATTTATATATATTTTTTATAATTAATATTAATACGAAAATAAATTCAGAACAGGTATTTAAAAAAAATGTTTATTAATTCTATGTAATTGAGTATTAACGCATTTTTTTTTTCTAAATTTCAAATTTATCTTATTATAAATCAGTTGTATTTTTATGAAAATTTTTAAACCTTTATTTATGTCAAAAGAATGATTTGTTTCCAAAATGTGATTGGAAAATTCAGAATAATCATTATTACTTAAACATCTTAGTTGCTACTTAACTCTAGTATTAAAATTTATTTATTTATTATTATCTTTATTTATTTATTGAATGCCCGTTCGGCTTTTAGAAACATAATAAATGTCGTACAACGATAAGGTAGAATAGATGAAGGTACATTAGTTAGTTGATATTACAGAAATAATAGAAAACTTAATTGTATAGAAATACATATCAGATACAAACAGAACTAATTATTAATTGATAAACTAAAGTTTTTTTTTTTTTTTTTAAGACAAGATTTTTGTGCATAGCGCAAAGGGTAAAAATTATTTTTATAAACAATAATTATCAGCCTGAAACACTCATCCAAATTGAAAAAAACCTTCCGAGAAAAGATAAATGTCGCCGACAGGACTTGAAACTGCACCCTTCTGATTGCCGGTGAAAAGATGGGTTTTAAGTTTAGGTCTGAATTCTGTTGAGTCTTTGATAATTCTTAAGTAATGCGGCAGTTCATTCCAGGCTTTAGGTCCTGACACTCCGAAAGCACGATCACCGAATTTAGTATTAGGTGTGCGCTTTGGTTCCTTCAACCTGCCGATAGCTGCTGACCTAAGGGTGGACTGCCCTGAGTTGGTATTTTCGGGAATACACAGTTCTGATAAGTAAGCCGGAGCCATTCCGTTAAGTGACTTAAATACCATCCAGCAGAGCTTGAACTGGATTCTTTCAGGACATTTGAGCCAGTGGAGATTTTTGAGATGCTCTGAAATGTGAGAATATTTAGATACGCCGGTGATAAGTCTTGCTGCAGAGTTGAATACTGATTGCAATTTGTTAATTTGGTATTTGGGGAGACTCGCATATATTCCGTTGCAATAATCTAGACGTGACACAACGCACGAATTGACAAGCAGTTTAGTTGCCTCTGTTGGCAGGTTTCTCCGTACTGCTTTTATTTGCCTCTATTGAAAGAACCCTGTACTTACAGTTCTGTTCACTTGTAATGATGGTAGTATGAGATTAAAAAAAAGGTTTTTTTTAACCTGACAATAATAAATAAAATATCGTCACGTATGATTGTGGCTAATTGGAACACAGATACTTTATGGTAGTTATTTGGGTTGCAATGAAATTATTATTGTTGTAATCTATAAATGTACGGCCCAACTTAAAGATTTACTGTAGATTTTATAGTTTTTTTTTATTGTCTAAATAACTTTGGATTTATTTAAAAAAAAAATTATAATGTATCGTTTCAGTAAAATTGTAAAGCCGCTCATATCAACGTCCTAGTGCGGTAAGTGTCTAATGTTTTTGTTTTTATTTTATAAATTTAAGAATAAATAAATAAATGAATCTGGGAATTAAATGAACCTTGGGAACATTTGTATTATTTTTTTTAGTAATTCTATCTATCCAGCTTCCCACGCCCTAAAAAACAAAAAAAACCTGTGGAATCATTTCATTGTTTGAAAGCTAGTACCAAATATTTATGTCTATACGTTAACTCCACTTGAGAAAAGCCTTCACGAAAATAAATTTTATTCGTTAACCACATAGCAGAAGAATCTAATAAAGGAAACATAATGTTTCGCTGTATAACGAGAATATCACAAATTTCAAAGAAATTCATCGTATTAACCTTCAAACGGGCACGCCGGCTTTTATTACACAAGAAGTCGCGCGTAGCCTAATCGACCTACAGAATAGTATAGGTTAATTTATATGAAATAATAAAATGTGTTATGCAAATTCGTTCATTCACGTTGTATTTTAACAATAAGTAGTATGTAGTTATCAATATTTATTTATTATTTTAGAAAAAAAAAAAAAAACAGTGCATTGGTTACAGTGAGAAAAAATTTAACAATTAAATGGACTTTTAAATTTTTTTTGTAAATATTAATTTATTCGCTTTTTAATTTTTTTATTAATATTCTTTGAAATATAAATATAAACAGTACAGTTTTAGAAAATTAAAGTTTTATAATTTTCAATTAAAAAAATATTTTAAAACTTGTAAAATAAATATCTAATAAAGATTCCCGGGTTTCGAACAACCCGAAAATCTCCCACTACCATCACACTAAGCGGACAATTTTGTTTGTGTCGTGGTGGAGGACTTAGCTAGCCGATGAATTAAATTTAAGACGTCTGGGTAATTATACCGGTCATATTACATAGTGGGTAATTTTTTGTAATATTGAATAATTACTGGGTGACGTGTGTACTGTATGTGTATGTGTGTGTGTGTGTGTGTGTGTGTATGTGTGCGTGTGTGTGTGTGTGTGTGTGTGTGTGTATGTGTGTATGTGTGTATGTGTGAGTGTGTTTGTAGGTGTGAGAAGTGGTGATCTATGGAAGTGGAGCGATGTACTCGTATATGCGTATTGTGCAATTTATCTCATTGACATGATGCTTCTTTTAAATGTAAACATTGTATCCGAAAATATGTCGATTTTGGAGTGTAGGCAGATAATATTATTGAAGGTATGCAGAGAACGGTTAATTGGCGAATTCGCTGCTGCATTTTACTTTATTAGGAAAACTAACATGTTACAATAATCACTATGTACGGTAAATATGTTTAAAAATTGAATTAAAAATAGATTTTCACTTAAGAAATTGTATTTGTTATGTATTTGTTTTGTAGCTATGCATGTGGAATAGTGCTGTATGGCGGATATATCTAAAAGGTATATGAATTTAATTGGGGGCAGAAGTTTGTCACAGCCAATATAATATTTGTGACATTAATCTGTTAATTAATGCAAGGCTGATGTAAGCGTAATGAGTAAGATTAAGAAAGGGACGCTTAGACGGTTTGGGCATGTATAGCGAATGAACGAAGTGTACGAGGAATATATGACCCGAATGTAAATGGAAGAAGAAGCCGGGTAAGCCCCAGGAAGATATGGCACGATCAAGTGTATTAAATACTTGAGTCGGGCCATATCAGATGTCAGAATAATAGAAGAGAATGTTTGAGACGATGTATGAATGTGAATGAAGCAAGAAGTGTATGTCAAGATCAAATTTGTTGGCGGTCCTTCTTCTCTGCCTACCCATGCGGAGAAACGGCGTGATGGTTAGTAAGTTAGTTAATTATTAATCTAAGATTCATTATCATCATTTGCAATCGCACTCGTTGTAAATGAAAGTGAAGTGATCGCGGCAGACATTCCCTGTGCAGGATGCGCAGTTGGTTTTCGATGGTTTCCCATTTTTATCAGGATTATTTTGTAGGACTCTCTCAATGTTTACTAAGAAGTTGTTTTGCTTTCTTCTGGTTAGGCAGTTAATTAAGCTTCGCGAAAATAGTTAATTAGGTGTTTTTCGTCAAACTAAACATTGATTCCTACACACAGTGCGGGAGTAGATGTGAGAGGAATGAGTAATATATTCATCGCTTCGTCGCATATCTATCTGAGGTTGCTCGGTAAAGCAGATGATATGATGCAAGACAAGCCCGTAGCAGGAAAGAAATGGACGTGCGCGGTTGTTAAGACGCCGCGCGACCGTTAAGGGTTAAGTTAATATACATTTAATTTGAAAGAATTCAATTACAAGATAATTCTTCTGCGCGGTCTCCTTATTACAATTCTCATTTTCAAATACTTAAATGAAAGATATTAATATAAATAGCATTCCCGCAACTCCACTGTCGTAAGCATGGATAATAGAAACAAAGGGAGATATGCCACGAAGGCGTGCCGACTGTCACCGAGCTACGACCAAACTGCATGGACTATTAAAGGGGAGGAGCCGATGAAAGTTATACGTTGATGTGTAGGTAGAAGAAAATGTGGAATCCCGCTGTACTTAGATGCGATTTGGAGTAGTGTGCATGAACGATGTTGGCGATACGTGGTGTGTGCCCTGTTTCATACAAATTTTTCCTTTTCCCCTTTTTCTATGAACCCTTTCGTACCTTATGTATATGTGAAAATACACAGATTTCTGACTTTTTCCTCCCTATCTAGAGCGAATAGAAATTGGCGGTTTTCCTTTTTAAATTGCTAGCATTACTGGTTTTTCGTGCTCATTTTCAGTGGATTTTAGCTACTCGTTCAGGCGGCAGCCATTTTTTTAAGTGTGATTTTTATGTTTAGTCACGACTTTTCAACCATTTAAATAGTTTTTTTTTTAATGGAAGTACATTGTGTAATTTATTATAAAATAAAAATAGCAATAACTTTTAAAGAATCAAAAAAAAAACTCTTGATTTTTCAAACAATTATGCGGTTTTAATTCTGGCCTGAAAGGGTCAACTATGATGGTAATTCAAATAATATCACATTAATATTATGAATTATTGATTTTGCATTTTGATTTATGTAGAAACATTGGATATATTTGTAAAATAATAATAATAAGTACAGAGTATAGGTGGTTACCACTCTGCTATGAAGATCGTTAAAATAATATACAAATATATTCAAGTATTTCGCAATACTTACGTAAGTCTTAAAAAAAAACAAAAAGTAATCGGAAGAAATGTAGTCTCGTAATTTATGTCTTTGACACTTCCGATTGAAAAGTAAATCCACAGAACAAAATAAAGGAGAGACACGAACCGAAGTAAATACTTCGTCCCATTTGGTGCGGATTACGTCAAACGAGCTCGTTCAAGTTGCGGTAGGGTCCGCCGCGTCTCAAAAATAATGCTCGTCAGAGTTATTTAGACTCGTACATCGGAATATTTTGTCAAAATTAAAAGTTATTTTCATGTAAAAGGAAATAGAAATATGTTCAAATGGAAATCTTAAAAAAAGTGAAACCCACAGATTACATGATATAATGACTTTGACAATGGCGTTTTTGGCGTTATGAAATATATAGGATGTATCAGTACGTACCCAACAGACTTTAAGGCGAAGCTATCAGTGAAGTTATATAGGATTATACTGTTCAATGCCTTATTTTATGTTTACATCATTTTTTAATACACCAATACATATACATTTATATAAAACCTACATTCAAAACATTAGTATCGTACTTGTGTGTGATTTTAAAATGCCCACTAAGATCTTATTATACTTATGTACGTATATGTGATTATAACAGTAAATTCTGTTTACTGTCATAACTAATGAAATGTTTTTTTTTTATTGTTTCTTATTGTCATATTTTATCTTTCTTATTTTCGCTACCACTTTTAAGAAAATGATTAACTTATTTTTTATTAATTGATAAACTAAAGTTTTTAAGACAAGATTTTTGTGCATAGCTCAAAGGGTAACAATTATTTTTATAAACAATAATTATGAGCCTGAAACACTCATCCAAATTGAAAAAAAATCATGGTTGTTTACAGGTGAAATATAATAAAAACAGTAATTATTGAATGAAACACTAGTATATATTAATTAACTTGGCGGGCTTGCGATAAGCCGACGTAGCTCAATAGTAGAGCATCTGACCGGCAATCAGAATGGTACAGGTTCGAGTCCTGTCGGCGACATTTATCTTTGCTCGGAAAGGTTTTTTTTCAATTTGGATGAGTGTTTCAGGCTAATAATTATTGTTTATAAAAATAACTTATTTTTTGTTTAAAATGAAAACTTTTAAATAAGCCATAGAAATGTGATGAAAATCTATAATAATACCCACACAGAGGCTTTACCTTTCTGGGATTTATTTGTTTACATATTTAATTTTTATCATATTTTCTTGTATTCTCAAACTAATTATGTAACAAAAATTTTAAATAAAAAAAGTAACTGTTTCGATTAATCTATCCCAGTTTCTATTAATCTATATCTAATCTATCCGTTTTAATTATGAAGACAAAAAAATATGATTTAGATAAATTGAACTTTTTCCTAGAAATTTCATTAATAAGCATTAAAATAAAAAATTTAATTAAGTTGCAAAAAAATATAAGCGAATACTATTAAATAATTTATATATTTTTATATTAAAAAATTATATATAAAAACAATTTAAAACTTTTCTATTTTATAGGTAAGATCATTTATGAAAAATTCCTTTGATTATTATTTTTTCTTACAAAGTTATTATCAAAATAAACAAAAAGTGCTTCTTGTGCTTACAACAGAGTCCACTGCCAAGCGAATTTTTATCCCTTTTACCTGTCTGTATTATTTACTAACTGGCCTTACTAGGAATATTTTATTTTTTTGGAATAAACTTATGAAGGTGTGAATTCTTGCTTGTCGTTTAGGTGCCATAATTGATTTGACAGCGATCCACTATTTCTACATAAAGAAACGAAAAAAAAATCATTATATTCAAATAAAAAAGTTCTTAAGTAAGTACCTACTTGGGCTTTCAATTTTGAAAATATTCTACCAATACAAACCCTTTTCTTTTAAATATTTTATCTGTGGTTAACCCGAGTGGTATATCTATGGGCTAACCTGAATAAAACATGGCGGTTTCAATGTTTTTCATGCTAATTCCAAAATGTCATAGCAACAGTTTACATATTTGATTTCATTTGAACTACTCTCCAAGCCTTCCCGGCACTAATAAGAAGAAGCTGTGTTATTTTCAGCGAAACCGGTCTAGCAATTTTCGGTAAAATCGAAGACAGGCAGATAAACAGACAAACATTCATTTTATCTATACAGATTTATGCCTATTACCGATTTAATGGTTATTATTTGTCGAGGTGATCTAAGGCACAAAACTTGTAGTAATATTTTTGTCTTGTGTATTTCTATTAACAAGTGATTCTTGAGCATTTTTGGAGTAAAAATGTAGATGTCGTTTTGTGTTCGATGACATTTTTTCTCCAATTAAAAACACAAAAGAAATAATATGTTCCGTAAATACTTTAGGTAGGTACTAATCGGCTAGCCTAGCTATGTAATTTGGGTAGGAAACTGTATCATTTCCGAAAAGATGAACTTCGCTCTGAATTCTGTTGAGTCTTCAATCATCTGTCGGTTTATTCCAGGCTTCAGGGCCTGACACGCCGAAAGCACGCTCGCCGAACGTAGTAACTGGTGTGCGCTTTGGTTCCTTCAACCTTCCGATAGCGGATGACGTTGCTGATCTAAGAGTTGGAATTGGAATTTTCAGGAATGCACAGTTCTGATAAGCAAGCCTTAGCTTTTATATTAATTGATTTAAATACTATCCGGCAAAGCTTGAACTGGATCCTTTCAGCGCATTTAGCAGTGAAGATTTTCGAGATGCTCTGAAATATGGAAATATTTCAATACGCCAGTGAAAAGTCTTGCCGCAATGTTGAAAACGGATTGTAATTTAATCATCGTAGAAAATAATATTAACATAACCTAAATGAAAAATGAAAACGGAAAAAAAACGACAGAAAATAAAAAAGATATCAGTCGCACCCAGTCGCGCAGTCTGCGTCTCGAACCCAGGACCTCTGACTATCCGGGGCAACCGCTAAACCAACTTAGCTAATGAGACCAGTTCAATTTGTGACATCTGCATCGATATCATATCTCAAATTCAACATTTGTTAATATTATTCTCCATTTTTTATCCCATATTATTGGCAGCTATCTTTATAATGATTACAAAGTTCCTAAGGAACACAATTGTAAACTAGCGGTGGCCCCGGATATCCATTACGTTAAACAAAAAATTCTGTTTACATAATAATAAACTATACTTTTAACTAAAATTTCCATTAAATATTGTACATTCTTGTTGTTTCAATACTTATTCAATATTCTAGTACTCTTATTTACTTAAATTTCCCATATTACCAACACACAGGTATCGCTTATATGGGTTCCCATTACTTAATATTAAAATTTTAACAATCATGCATATAATTTATGTTCTATTTTATGTTAAAAACTGTGGGTAAAAAGAATGGGAATAATTTATGTTCTATTTTATGTTAAAAACTGTGGGTAAAAAGAAAGGGAATAATTTATGTTCTATTTTATGTTAAAAACTGTGGGTAAAAAGAATGGGAATAATTTATGTTCTATTTTATGTTAAAAACTGTGGGTAAAAAGAAAGCGAATAACTTATATTCTATTTTATGTTAAAAACTGTGGGTAAAAAGAAAGCGAATAACTTATATTCTATTTTATGTTAAAAACTGTGGGTAAAAAGAATGGGAATAATTTATGTTCTATTTTATGTTAAAAACTGTGGGTAAAAAGAAAGGGAATAATTTATGTTCTATTTTATGTTAAAAACTGTGGGTAAAAAGAAAGCGAATAACTTATATTCTATTTTATGTTAAAAACTGTGGGTAAAAAGAAAGGGAATAATTTAATATATTTAAGTCCGCTCAGTGAGGTAATGGAAGGTATAAGATGGTATTTGGTCGGAGATAGAGGGGGTCGGTGCTGATATAGAGGCTAAGTTCGGGTATGAATGACTTTGGGTAATATCGTACTGAGGAAAACTGAAAAAAGAACATTATAGTTCTTTTCAAAATTGATGAAATTTTTTTATTCTTTGGGTATGGACAGCTTTTCAGCCTTTATGGGCTGCACGCCTCTGAGCTTCCCATTGTTTTACCGTTGCGAATACGTAGCAGGAATAATCAAGTTAAGTAACTTCTTCCACCTTAATAAAATTCTATAGGATTGGTTTTAATCACTCCAAATGAATGGTGATTTACCGCTAGTCCGAAACTTTATTACCTTTCGACCTATATATAAAAATCAATGAAAGGTTAGAACCAAAAGTCTGAAATCTGCAACTTCGAAAGCTCTCGAACCAGGCACGTTCCACCGCAGGAAGTTTAGAACTTAACAAGGAATAAAACAAAACCATTCTGCCAAGAGCGTAATACGAGTACAAGAACACACGTAACTTTAGATTCGTTCGGTCCAAACTACTGACGAGTGGTCACCCCCGCGTCTGTCTGTCTGCTCAAGTTTCACTGCCGGTGGAGTGAAATTGGAAATATCGTGTCTCGTATCGAGATCGGAATCTACGGGATTGGCCCGTGCGATACCAAATTGACAGTCTAGCGATTTATCTGATGATCCCTGGAGTCTGTAAGATGTCCGGATACGGATCTAAAGGTCGCGGGTTAAAACTCGGCAAACATTAACACATTCCATGAATTAATTTGTTATTATTTCTTCAAAAGATCGGTATTCACTTTGTGGCGTCATTATTAATAAATGAATTAAAAATTACTTTGTTATTAAAACATTATTATTATGTACATATCAACACGTTTTCATCAGAAATATACAGAATATTAAAAATAATAATAATGTCAAGTATTAGACAAATTTAAAATTTTAGAAATTAGAAAAAGTGTCAAGAGTCAATTAAAAATAAGCAAACTTTTTTTTTTAAATAGCTATCTCTTGATTTTATTTTCATCAATATATATTAGTTATTCAATGTTTTATAATATTTTTTTAATAATTTTTTTGATTAATTATTACCTATTTTGTTTATGTTTATCATTTGTATATACTTGACATTATTATTTTTTAGTATTCTATATATTCCTGATGAGGAAAGCATCACTTTAGAAACATGTTGATATGTATAGATTAATAAAGTGGTGATTACAAAGTAATTTTTAATTCATTTATTTAATTTGTTGTTAACTCATTACTTGGTGTTCCACTTCATGAAAGTTTTTAAATTTTTTTTTGAAAAAAGACAAAAATTCCCGGGTTACGAGTAACCTGACAGTATTTGAAAATCTTCAACTACCAACACAGTAAGCGGAAGATGTTGCTTGTGTCATGATGAAGGACTTATCCGGCCGAGGAATTGAGCTCACAACGCCTGTGTGAGAACCAGACGCGATGTCAACTCAGCCACTGACCGGTCATTATTGATAAATTACGTTATTCTTCAAATACACCAGGATTTACACAATTTTTTTAATGTTCTTTTGCAACAAGACTATTTTCAATTTGATAATACTGTTTTTAAACAAAATGGTGGCTTAGCAATGGGTTCTACTACTAGCTCTTTAGTAGTTGATATTTTAAAAAGTTTGGAGAAAAAGGACCGCTTTATTAATAAAATATACTTATTTTTGAAAAGATAATATGTAGATGATATTTTTTATTTTTACCAGCACTGATAGACAACATAAAATATTCCAAATTATAAAATATTAAAAATTGAATTATTTAGGCTTTTACAAAAAGTCAATAGATGTCTCATATAAATAAAAAGTCGGATGTAAATCCGAAACACTGTTTAAGTTGGCAATTGAGTTTGGGTAGAACTTTGGAAACATCATAAAAATAGCTGCCAATAATATGAGATTAAACAATGGAAGATAATATTCACAAATCATGAATTTGAGATATGATATCGATGAAGATGACACAAATTGAACTTGTCTCATTAGCTAAGTCGGTTGAGCGTTGCCCCGGATAGGCAGAGGACCTGGGTTCGAGTCCCAGATGCGACTGAAATATTTTTAGTTTCTGTCCTTTTATCCGGTTTCATCTTTCATTTAGGTTATGTTAATATTATCTTCTTCAATGATTAAATAAAATATTCCGTATTTTCCTAAATAACCTTCACAAAAATATTAAATTTACCATAGAGGCAAGAGTATATTTGTTTTTAAATTTCTTAGTTTTAAATATTTTTAAGGATAAAAAATAAATTTGAATTTAATACGTTTCGTAAAGATACGGTAATACAGACCTAGTTACACATAATGCTTAAAACCACACGTTTGCTAAAAAAAATGTCAGCTTTTTATTCGTACGCTAGTCAAAAAAATAATTAAATACAAATTGCATAACGGTTATAATAGAAAATCAATAGATAATATGCGAAACAGAGGGTTTATTAGATACTCTCTGATGTGTATCCGGTCTTGCACGGTTTAAAAAAAAAAATTTATTAAAGTTGTGAAGTTGTGAATTCTGCTTGTCGTTTGGATGAATTTAATTAATTAATTAATTTGAAATTTTTATTTCATTCCAAATATTTATTTTTTCAAAATATATATAAATAATTTCTAAGTTCTTAAGTAGGGTACCTACTTGTGTTTTCCGTTTTGAAAATATTCTATCCAAACAAATCTTCTTCTTTTGGATATGTAATCTGTGGCTAACCAGAGTGGTATATCTATGGATTAAACTCAATACAACATGGCGGGTTCAATGTTACTACTCTCTGTCCGGCATTGATGAGGACAAACTGTGCTATTTAAGTGAAACCGGTCCAGTAATTTTCGAGAAAATCGAGGACACACAGACAGACATTAATTTTTATATATAGAGATTTTCGGATAGTACAATTTTGAGGCCGGTATGGGTACCGCTGCCCTGGGAACCATTTATTAGATAATCTACACCTCTGTCGTAGGTCACCCCATTGATTGCTTCGTTTGGTGACTTAGCAGGGGTACTAAGGTTCTTGGGGTGAGGTTTGTCCAGGTCTTGGCAGCGGATGCGACTGCCCACCAACTGCGTGGTGGGTCGGATCGGGAGAGGCCGGTTGAGGGGGACCCTTAGGTTAATACGTCCGTCACTCCTGGACATACTGACCCCTATATTCCTAACCACCTGTTTTACATTACTTCTAATTTCTTATTTGTATCGCTTTACATCATAATAACTATCCCCATATCGATTGACAGTATTTTGGCTATCGTAAAACAAAAACAAAAAAAAACGTTTTTTCTTCTCATTTTGACCTCAAGCTATATATTTTTTCAATTTTGTTTGAAATCGTAACGGTCTTTAGCAATGCTTTTAAGAATCTTCTGTCAAACATTGTCTCTCCATTATTATTTGATTTGATTGTTTGATAAAGGAGGTCTCATCTAATCAATTTTATATCTTATATCAACGAAGATTTTCAACTGTAAATCATTAATCATAGACTCTATTTGCTCCATACAAATCTGCGGTTGTTATGGCGGGGCCTCGTCTATGTGTGTTCTCTGAAGTTTTGGATAACTATGGATTACTTCAACATGATTTAAAGCTATGTAAACGGTCGACAATGTTTAATAAAATAATGTTTGAGGTCAAAAATATTGTGTTAGTAAAAATATGTATGTTTTGTCATTGGTTATCTCTGTATTCGGTTTATTTTATTGATTAAATTTACTTGAACAATTAAAAATTAGTAAACGAACGAATGATCATAATATAACATTAATTAATAAAGTAAGGAAAATTATATATTCACCGCTTCTCAGTATGTTCACATTATCAAAACAATATAACACATTTAAATAAATCAATTAAGAAAATATCATCATTTAAATACGGGGAAACACATTATAAACGTAAAAACCTCACAAAATGGAGAATTTTAATTATTTTCTAACTAAATCGGTTTTACCGATAATAAATCATTCTTTTAAAAAAACCCGTCCAAATTAGAATGGGAGTTAATAAAATCATATAAATAAGTCGTCACAATGTGGATTAACGGCAGTTTGAAAATGGTCTTGAACGTCGCAACACCTGTCACAATAATAAAAACTGAAAATACTTGCAGAACTTAATAATAACATTATTAAAATTGATTTGTATTAAATTTTAAAAAAAAAACACGTCCAACGATATTTTATATGAAATGATTATGCAAACATATTTATACATATTTACATGTTTAAAGACGTCGCATAGATAGATAAGGACCATACAAATTTGGATAACATATATTTGCACAATTGAAAACTTTTGTCTACCTATTTTAATATATAATGCATATATTTTTTATCAGTAGTTGTTTTCTCTAAAAAGACA